>BDHI01000033.1:22500-25334 GCA_003850985.1 Aspergillus awamori | reverse complement strand
TCTCCGTCTAACTGTAGGCGACGTTTACAGACTATTCATAACCGAGAATGTGTGGTTCCTCGTCACAGAGGGCGGTCATCGGCCGCCTGGTGTGATCCGGCATCGTGCTACTACAGAGAGAGATATATGTATATACATATATATATATATATTATATATATCGCCAGGGACCACCTGGTAGTACTTGGTAGTGATACAACATAGCCAGCCGACGGCTCCGACCAAATCCCCCGTTCGTCGCTCAAAGTACATACGACAACAAATATATCCAATGCATCATGTAGATAGGTAGATATACAACAGATCCAACCCAACATGTTATATTCCACATCGTGTACACGCCCCGTAGAATTCCTTGTAGGTATCCTCGACCTAGCCCACCGACGGCGCCTCTCATGCAGGTTCGCACGCAGAACGGGCCGGCAGATCCACAGATCGATCTCTCCACATAGCCATGCATCGACACCTCGGACCGTTAACCGGCGTGACTGGCGGGTGGGCGGAGGAGTGGAAGGGCACACAGGAGTGGGTGTTGGCGCCGCGGGCGGCCGAGTGCGGTTTGCGAAAACGAGCACAACGGGCGTCACGACGGAGCGTATGGTAGCGTAACGGGCCGCGAGGATGGACAAAATGCCTAAGTCCCCTTGCAGCCCGGGTAGGGGGCATGTGCGGGTGGCCCACTTTGTATGGGAAAAGCGGTCGACGCACGGACCACCACATACTAAACGACTCCCCCCCAGTCACTTTTGGACCATCGAACGTTTGCGCGCCGGTCCGTGGGCCAGGGAAGGCCGGTGGTACTATGTGGAAGGTGAAAGGCAGCTGATCTCAGCTGCTGGAAGCCCACCCACACTTCTTCCCTGCCAGGCAGGTCACCTCTCCGTGACTGGTGGCGCACAGGTCCTTTCGGGGCCTCGCTTCAGGAACGGGGGTGCCCGCCCACCCCGGCCCGTTGGTATTCCTCCCGCGCGGCTGGTGTGTTCTCTGGTCTTAGGTGCTCTGCCCCACGGCTGCGAGTCGACTGGAGGTCCGGAGTGTCCCATGCGGACGCGCCCGTGACCCTGAGATATCGTGCCGTGGGGATCTGTAGCTTGCCGAGTCAGAGACACGCCGGCTTAATCATGCCGGGGGTGCCCGTTGTTGCCGGGGTGTCTGAAGTCCGGGGGCCGTTCTCGGTCCCCGGCACCGATGGAGTCTGTGGATCGTTGGCCGCTGGCCAGCCTTCTTTTACAGATTCCCGGGGGGAGCCGCCCCGCGGGAGCCGCCGTTCGTCGGCGTGTCCGCGGGGGTCTGGACCCTCCACCCGAGGGCCGTATGCCGCAGCCTGCCAGCGCCTGCAAGGGCGATTCCTGGCCGGGTCTACCTGCGTGCGGACCGGTTCCTGGGGGGCTACAGTGGGGGCAATTGGATGGTCATCTGTGTACTCCCGGTGCGCCGGGGGTGTCGCTGTGGCCGGGCACTTCGTGTGCCCCTTCCAGAGTGAAGCCTACGTTACACGCTGCCTCTTCGGAGGCTTTGGGGTGCGTTTTGCGGTGCGTATCTCCGGATGCGCTCCCGGACACACCCTGCAGGAACTAGGTATCTGGTTGATTCTGCCAGTAGTCATATGCTTGTCTCAAAGATTAAGCCATGCATGTCTAAGTATAAGCACTTTATACTGTGAAACTGCGAATGGCTCATTAAATCAGTTATCGTTTATTTGATAGTACCTTACTACATGGATACCTGTGGTAATTCTAGAGCTAATACATGCTGAAAACCTCGACTTCGGAAGGGGTGTATTTATTAGATAAAAAACCAATGCCCTTCGGGGCTCCTTGGTGAATCATAATAACTTAACGAATCGCATGGCCTTGCCCGGCGATGGTTCATTCAAATTTCTGCCCTATCAACTTTCGATGGTAGGATAGTGGCCTACCATGGTGGCAACGGGTAACGGGGAATTAGGGTTCGATTCCGGAGAGGGAGCCTGAGAAACGGCTACCACATCCAAGGAAGGCAGCAGGCGCGCAAATTACCAATCCCGACACGGGGAGGTAGTGACAATAAATACTGATACGGGGCTCTTTTGGGTCTCGTAATTGGAATGAGTACAATCTAAATCCCTTAACGAGGAACAATTGGAGGGCAAGTCTGGTGCCAGCAGCCGCGGTAATTCCAGCTCCAATAGCGTATATTAAAGTTGTTGCAGTTAAAAAGCTCGTAGTTGAACCTTGGGTCTGGCTGGCCGGTCCGCCTCACCGCGAGTACTGGTCCGGCTGGACCTTTCCTTCTGGGGAATCTCATGGCCTTCACTGGCTGTGGGGGGAACCAGGACTTTTACTGTGAAAAAATTAGAGTGTTCAAAGCAGGCCTTTGCTCGAATACATTAGCATGGAATAATAGAATAGGACGTGCGGTTCTATTTTGTTGGTTTCTAGGACCGCCGTAATGATTAATAGGGATAGTCGGGGGCGTCAGTATTCAGCTGTCAGAGGTGAAATTCTTGGATTTGCTGAAGACTAACTACTGCGAAAGCATTCGCCAAGGATGTTTTCATTAATCAGGGAACGAAAGTTAGGGGATCGAAGACGATCAGATACCGTCGTAGTCTTAACCATAAACTATGCCGACTAGGGATCGGACGGTGTTTCTATTATGACCCGTTCGGCACCTTACGAGAAATCAAAGTTTTTGGGTTCTGGGGGGAGTATGGTCGCAAGGCTGAAACTTAAAGAATTGACGGAAGGGCACCACCAGGCGTGGAGCCTGCGGCTTAATTTGACTCAACACGGGGAAACTCACCAGGTCCAGACAAAATAAGGATTGACAGATTGAGAGCTCTTTCTTGATCT
>BDHI01000032.1:30000-53460 GCA_003850985.1 Aspergillus awamori | reverse complement strand
GCTCCGGCGATACACAAACACGAACAGGAGGGTCGCGGTGCCCGATCGTTGCTGTCTATGGCTGCGCGACGGCTTCCGGAGTTCATTGCTGAGGAGCAGCGCCTGCAGGATGAGGCGGAGCCGGATGAGGATGTTGATATGTGTGATGCATACTTTACCGAACTTGAAGCTCAATATGCTCCTGGTGGCGGTGGATGGCAGCCGCTTCGTGAAGCTGTGCGTGCGCAAGGCATCCACCTGATTTCGGAGATGATGCAGAGAGAATGGGTACCCAAATTGGCTGCCTGTCGCTTGCTAGAGCAATGTCTTGAGCACGGGGAGTTGGATGCTTTCGAAATACTTATATCACGATATCTTACGACCGTCAAGACACACGACTACCCAACAGCTTTTGACCCTTCGAAACCTGCGGGCCACTGCGATAATCCTATCTACATACTGCGCAATTACTATTCCAAGGCCCCTGAAAGGAGATCTTTTATTTTTGATGAGATGACAAAGCTCCTGTCTCGTGGGGCTTTTCCGCCAGAGTGGATGGTCACCACAAGATGGAAAAAGTGCGTGGACGGGCTATCCGGTCACTGTCAATTGGCGACGAAGATTCAGCTGCTGCGACCCGGACTATCGAGGCTATCATCCTCTCATCTGCTGGTATCTACCCCGCCACGGATTCGCTGGTAGCTCGGAGCAAGGGGAGAAAGGTACCTCGGTCTGTACGTCTAAAGGACACCCGTGCGTCGGTAACGAAGCCTACAAGCGTGCCTAAAGACCAAGCTCCATGCCCTGTTCCCATCCAGGATGCGCTCAGCAATCTTTCAGCGAGCCTGATTACCGCACTCTGTGGCATGTATATGGGCACGGACGCAAACCTCTGGCGCCAATGACATGATGACAGGCAGGAAGGTCAGGCATATTGTTGAGGCACTGTCTTTCGGGGTGCAACGGGCGATCGGATTGGTACTATCGCGGCGTGAGATGGGGGGTCCAAGCTTCCACTCCCTGCGTCGGGATACATCTTGTTGGGTGAGTGGACGCTGCAGTGCAGTGAAAATTGCACGCCCGGTCATTGGCCAGTCCGACGCCAGTTCGCCAAAAAACTTAGAATCGCTTTGTCTATCGTTGGTACATCAAGAGAATGCAATCAAGCAGCTAGCGGATTTTGTCCAACAAGTCTTTCGATGCTGCGGCCATGAGCGCGAAGATGATCTTGCGAGGACACCTCGGAAAATTCGAGCGATCGTATGGCGGCTTGCGCAGGTGACGACGATGAAGGGCATTTCTCTGCTCCTCGCCAAGTGGCTGCGGAAACAGCAATGGCGTTGGCGGAGGTTACATTGGATGTGGATGACCACGCGTGGGCTCTCGAAATCCAAGAACAAGCCGCTTCATCCCAGCAAGATAGAAATGTTCAGTCACTCTGCCGCATTGGCGCGTGTGCCACAAACCGATGTGATCCGCCTGTATCGATGGGAAGAAAGCATTGGGGAATGGGTAGCCAGCACGCCGGTCGCCAAACCCGTGGCTCCCCGTGATGACGGCGCTTCAAGCCCTGCGGCTGCGAGAGCTGAGCGGCGACCATCGCGATAGCCTGTTCGATCAGTAGCAGGTCGCCCAGCCCTGAACCTTCGGAGGAGGCTGCATCCAGCGTGACATCATCTGCGCCATCGATGAGCTGGAAACGCGAACGTGGGACAAATGATTGGGAAGCCACCGTCACCCAAGAGACTTCGGTCAAGTTCGAGGAGGATGGCTGCGGCTGGTTCCCTCGAACCCAATTCTGCACCGATAGCCACCCGGGCGCGGGCGGCCCTTCGCGATCTACCCCAGGCCAAGAACAGCGCCTTAAAGAAGACGAGACTACAATCGGGCCCAATCACGCCCAGCAACTCCCGGGCGGCCCTATCAAAGTGACTCCCCTGATTGAGGTGGTTATCATCAACCAGCCCGTCTCGGTGAAGCCGCTGATTCGGACTCCCAGTATGGCACGGCAACAACCAAGAACAACAGCCACCAACCCCCAACACTGATTTCCAGTCCATCGGAGATGCAGGTCCTCGACGCTCCACTCGTACGCGACCTCCCCCAGTCGAGCGGATAATTCCGTGCTCGGACGATGATAGCGAAGACGAGCTGAGTTTTCTGTTGTGACAGCGAGGGTCGTGATTTTTACTTTTGCCCGTTCAGTATCGTTATTGGGAAACTGGGCATGATTGTTGGCGACGTCTCATGATTTTGACGGGCCGGTTCATTTAACCCCATCAGTGGGTTATTGATGGTCTGGTCTTTGTTCATTTGCAATTGGAGTCTCATTGCGATTCTTTCTTTTCTTGGCGAATTGGGGAACGACTGATTGATTCGGAGCAGGAGTGGATTGACTGATTACGTTCAGTTCGAGGATTTTCTTGGTTTCTGGCTTGATGGATTCGAGTGCCGATGATACCCGCGGGCAAAGACTTTTACAATTTAATTCGTTTCTTATTCCTATACCCGGTGGAAACTCGCTATGTAAGATGTTTAGCTATGCAGACGCTTCACCGGCTGAAGCAACAATATGACCATAAACGACGTCAAACCCACCTAAATTTCAATCGCCGTAAACACATGAAGAAGTTATCGCCGCAGCTAGATATACAACACTGAACAATAGACATTTAGATACAGGGTCGCCACCTGATTGCTTGTCTGTTTTGTTCCTTACTCCGTTGCGGTGCCTAGATCATTAACCATTCACATAGCAGCGTCGCGTGGCTGCCTTGGCCGTCAATCCCACCGCTATAGTTAAATAATCTGAGTACTACATGTGTTCCTCCTGCATTCAATACCGCTGCATGTCGTCCCTCGTAGCCTCTCGTAGCCCTCCGTAGCCTCTCAAAAGTGTCGTCCCGCCGACGGAACAGTGTCGTGCCCCGCAGGCATATCCCGCTTCACGTCCCGCATCAATCTCACGTCGAAGAAATTCCGCCTTCATTTCAGCTACCAGCCGGTGGCTCCGGCCCCTAGTAGCCTCAATAACAAAGAGACAAATGATAGATGCAAATATGGGATGATTGGAGGCTTTGCGTACGGCTAGATAGTCCGCAGCTGTCCTCCCGCTATAGTGACCATGCTAGTGCTGAACAGACAAGGATACATCATCGAGTCCACCATCATCACATGGACTTGGGCTTGTTATTTACTTCTCTTTCCATTTCTGCGGGCTCGGCTATCTTCCTTTATTATTACCCTCTTATGCAGTAATTTCCTTGATGGCTGCCTCCAGCTCCTTCATGTTTCCACCCACAACGCGCTTCTCCTGCAGCTGGCCATCCTTGTACAGGACGAAGGTGGGCATAGCGCGCACCTCCAGTTCCTGCGCCACCGAACGGACCTTATCAACGTCGACCTGAATGAAGCGCACATTGGTGTAGGTTTCGCTGAGCTTGCCGACCACTGGCGCGACGGCCTTGCACGGACCGCACCAGGTTGCGAAGAAGTCGACGACCACGGGACCGTTGGAGGTAAGCGCCTTGAAGATAACAGGGCTAGACCGGTCAGTTCTCAGTTTACAGTTTACGGAGCAGAGCTAGGAAGACTCACTTATCAACCTCAATAACCTTTCCGTGAGACATGGTGGATCCGGTGTTGTTACCGAAGAAGCGAGTACGGATGAAGCGGAGGACTGTACGGGGTCAGTAAGCAGGCAGACGGGAGACTGTCTGTATGGCTTACCAAGGTAGACGGCCGATGGCGAGGATAATGCGGGAAAGCTCCATACTGGCGACGGGAAACAGACAGACGGACGAGTGGGTGGAGAGATTTGGTTCTCCGGAGTAATCTCTCGGCGGGTGTCGTAAATTCCCAGCCGGATTGCGTGAAAAGGGTCGTGCTGCGCCGAGCGAGTGATAAATCAAGTATCAAGAATATCTCAAACCCCTACTACGTCAAAATAGCAGATTGCTTGTTCTTTGTTTCTCTTTAATCCCTATAAACTGCGTCTGTGTCTTTCACGAACAATGTGCACGTGCTGACTAATGCTACGGAGTCACAGTAAGTAACTACTTACTAAGTAACTTAAATTCCCACTGGGGTCTGATTGGGCGTTATTTTTATCCGCAGGATAGCTGACAAAGCCAGCACAACCAGCACAATTACTCCAGATCATGGCGGCGATTGCCTCCCTGAAGATGGCGGAGTAGTAATCGACGACAGTGAACACCCGTCAACCATTGTCTAAAGATGTCCTCTCCCCTCAATTGATCCCTCTCTTCTCAAAATGGCAGGCAAGAAAGGCCCCGTCTTACCCTATCGCCGGGGCTCAGACGCCTCCGAAGCCGACTTCTTCGACATTCCCGATGAGCCCTGCTGGTCCATCATCAAGCGTCAGCTCCGCTATCTCAAGAGCCCGCGGGCCTGGCTCGCCATCTTCGTCTTCGTGCTGTTTATCCTATCTCAGCGACGAGAGAAACCTCCGTCGCCGCCCCTTCCTCATATTGATTACGACCGAGTCGATTGGTCGCTCTACGCCTACAGCCAGTATGCGACGTCGAGCCCATACCTGTGCAATGCACTTATCGTCTTCGATACCCTGCAACGGCTTGGCAGCCGAGCGCAGCGGGTGCTCTTTTACCCCGAGGACTGGGATGTGCTGGTAGATGACGATCGCGACCGGGACAGCCAGCTGCTGGCGATGGCCAGGGAGAAATACAATGTGATGTTGGTGCCGATTGATGTTCAGATGGTTAAGGCTGGGTCGGGTAGGTCATTTATTACAACGGTGGAGTTGCCGACGGCGTCAGGAGCTAATGCAGGAAGATTAGGACCAAGCGAATCCTGGGACAAGAGCATTTCCAAGCTGCTTGCATTTGGAGAGACCGAATTCGAACGTGTTATTCACATCGACTCCGACGTTAGCGTCCTACAGAACATGGACGAATTGTTCTTCCTGCCACCCTCTCAAGTCGCTATGCCCCGCGCCTACTGGGAACTGCCTGATATCAAGCAGCTTTCGTCTCTCTTGATCGTCCTCCAGCCGTCCTACAAAGAGTGGTATGCGTTGATGGATAAGGCTCAGGCCATTTCGTACGGACAGGTCGACTCGAACGTCAGCTCGCGAGTTAGGTACGATATGGAACTGATGAACGAGCGGTATGCGGATTCGGCGTTGGTTCTGCCGCACCGACAGTATGGACTGGTCACTGGTGAGTTTCGCAAAGACGACCACCGGGCGTTCCTGGGTAATGAGCACGAAGAGTGGGATCCGGAAAAGGTACTAGCGGAGGCGAAGCTGGTCCATTTCTCTGACTGGCCGCTGCCCAAGCCGTGGGTGATGTGGCCGCAGGAATTGCTGGCCGACATGCTGCCCAAGTGTAAGGTCAAGCCGGGTACGATGCATGAGAGTGGGTGCAAGGATCGTGAGATTTGGAAGAAGCTCTACGATGATTTCCGGCGGAAACGAAGGGTTTGTTCATTCCTCCCGCCTATTTGGTGTGTTCTTGTTGCTAATGATGGTCGACAGGACGTATGTAAATTGCTCAGCTACCCAGCGCCAAACTGGCCGCCTCGGCAGAAACCCCAAGGCCCTCTGGAGGCACCAGAGGGTATCCCTATTTCTCCTGCCGATTGAGTTCAGTGTGTTTGGCACGGTGTTTTGGGGGTGGATACTGATTTTCAAATTGTATATAGACAACATTGATATTCTTGACTGCACATTAGCACTGATAGACTACGATAAAACGAATGAGCATAAGTATCTTAATGACCGCCGCCTGTGCCGTAGCAACGGGCAACTAGGTATCGTGAACCCCTTTGTGATGCCATCATGGTTGAAGACTACATCAATAAAAATAATATATTTGGTCAGTGTTTCAGGAGGTAAAAGAAGAATGTGATAGCGAGTTGAGCAAAGCAGGCTATCCCCGAATATAAGGATACGGCCCCATATGATAATATTAGGAAAGCGGCATTGCTGGTTTGCTGGTGCCACAAGAACAGGGGAATATATAGTATACGGATTAAAAGAGCAGCTTTGAGTCTCTTATTTCTCTGTCCAGTCTTAATCATCTGCACTTAATCAGACATCTTCCAGTCGGTCTCCCCCGAAAGATGAAGTTTACTGCCGATGAATTATTGAACAGGTGTCATGAGAAAGCACTTCGTGCGTGGTTATTGGCATTGAGAGTAGGAAAGTGCTATCCCGAGAAGTGATAAAATCAGCCATGAATAATGTAAAGTCGAGTTCAACGATCTATATCCAAATACATGTGGTGTGCAGTTTCGCGGGAATAGCGCGTGCTTCTGTAGTCGACACGAAGCGCACGTGACCCGTGTTGGAGGTCCCACTTGGAAATACGTAACCGTTCGTCCAGCACAGTCTTTCCCTGCTTTTTTGAGCTTATCATGTTGAGTTTTCCCGTTCGGAGGAATTGGCTTTTGAGCGCCTTTTGCATGCTAACTTGTTCGGCGTGAGAAACCGTCCAACCTGTTATAGATCGCCGCGACATTTCAATTGGAGTATCCACAATCAATTTCGGATCGCATATAGACGAGACGGCGCATACAATATAAAAACACATCAGGATGGCGTCCTGGATCCAACGCCAGGGTGGATCTCATCAGACACAACTTGCAGCTACAGCCGTGATTTCGGGAGCTGCGGTCGCAGGTGCAATCTTTGGCTACCAGGCATTCAGACGGAAGGAAGCAGTACAGCGCCTCAAGGCGTCCATACCGGATGTTAACAACCAACACCATGCGGAGAAGGTATTCTAGGATCTTCTGGTCGTGATATGTTAGATTTTGGCTAAATCATAAGAAGCTCACAGAATACGGTGTCGCGGCTGCAGCGCAGCTGAGCAAGGAAGATGAAAGGAGTGCGCTTCTTGCTCGGAGGGCGCAGGAAGGAGACTATGATGATGGTACTGGCTACTTTTTGAGATACTTGCCATTATGCTAACTCAATCTCTGTCTAGAGCTCATCCTCGAACAACTTGCCAGAAACCGTGTCTTTCTATCTGATGAGGGCCTCGCGAGACTCCGCTCGTCATACATAATCGTGGTCGGATGCGGAGGAGTCGGGTCGCATGCCGTTGCATCCCTTGCCCGCTCGGGTGTTTCCAAGATCCGCTTGATCGATTTTGATCAGGTTACGCTTTCCTCATTGAACCGACACGCTCTTGCGACGCTGGCCGACGTCGGAACGCCGAAGGTACATTGCATTCGCAAGAGACTGGAGCAGATCACACCATGGGTGAAATTCGACTGCCGGAACGAACTATTCGGGGGATCCGTCGCCGACAATCTTCTTGCGCCCTGGACCTGGGACGATCATGATAAAGGACGCAAGCCCGACTATGTGCTCGACTGCATCGACAACATTACATCCAAGGTGGAGCTTCTTCACTACTGTCATTCACACTCAATTCCCGTGATTTCGGCAATGGGAGCAGGATGCAAGTCAGATCCAACGCGCGTTACGGTCGGTGATATCTCACTCAGCACGGATGACCCGTTGTCGCGGAGCACTCGTCGGCGCCTGAAGTTGTTGGGAGTGAATACAGGCATTCCTGTTGTTTTCTCTACTGAGAAGCCCGGCCCTGGAAAAGCTACTCTTCTCCCATTGAACGAAGCAGAATTTAGTAAGGGTGAGGTTGGTGAGCTTAGTGTGTTGCCCGATTTCCGGGCGCGAATCCTCCCTGTGTTGGGAACAATGCCTGCAGTGTTTGGCTACACCGTGGCGAATCACGTCATCTGCGATATCTCCGGCTATCCGATGGACTACAGCGTGGGTGGAAAGGGTCGTGACAAGTTGTACGATGGAGTCTTGGCAGCCTTGCAGGGAACGCTCGAGCGCTTGGCCCGGGCGGAGTATGGACCTAGCCTTGTCGGGCTTCGCCTTCCTATCAGCAAGGATGATGTTGGATATTTGGTCGATGAGATCTTCCGCGGCAAGAGTGTGGTCAGTGGCCTGCCCAGTCGAATCAGTCTCGTTCCCTGGAAGCGCCCTGACAGAGGATTCGGACCTGATCCAGAGTGGATGAAGCAGGGACAGACATTTGTTCCGCTTGAGTTGAAGGATTTAGTGTGTATGACCAAAGATGAAGCTACGCGCCATGAAAAGGAAGTGCTTCTGGGTGGCAAGAAGCTGGAGGAGGTATACGATGTCAAGACGATTGAAACGGTGCAGAAGCGCCAACAGGAGATGGAGTTTCACGAGCAATATCGCTAACAAAGCGGAGACGCTAACGAGATGATGTATGTTTCTTATATTATACGGACATGTGTAGCATATAGCACGGGTGGTACTTGATATTTTTGCACAAATGGAAACCCCGGAGAATCTTGGTATGTATAGCAGTACCAGTCCAGAGTATCTTATCCAGTTTATCCAGATTGCCATTTGCTCAGCCTCGCACACTGAGTAAGAGCAATACGCATTAGATGCACAAACTGGACCCTGACGAGTCGCGTCTTGCCCATAATAGAACACCTAACCCTTGTTGGGACTAGTGGCGCATAGGCCAAGAGGGACGGCACCCTAGCACTAACCCCAACCAGGTTAGATCAGGGAAACCTGTTTCGAGTAAGGCGTCACAAGACTGGACCTCTCTCCCTTCCACTTCTTGGGTCCATCGCTCCATTCCGCCATCTGGAGCCATTTCATTATCACTCTTTCACCGACGCGGCTGGGCCCGCACTGTGTCCTCCTCCCTTGCCATTCCACATCGAAGGCCGTGTTGTCGATCGGTTCTGATCGTCGCTACATTCTCTTTCTCTCTTTTTCCCTTTTCTCTCCGTTGCTTTCTGTCCATTGTCCATAGCCTCATTCAGATTCAGCATTCTCTTCAACATCACCCACAATCATCCCCCCCACTCGTCCTCCGGAATCAGACAAAACAACACATACTTAACCCTCCTCCTAATATGACCAACTACCACGACACCGAAAGCCTGGAATACTCCTCCGACACCTCTGATGATGGCCGCTTCTCTCCCCACCCCACGGGTCGCATTAAGCGCTACACAAGGCCCTTAATCGATTACGTGCGCAACGAATGGCAAACTAACGCCAAATACTCCCATCTCGCCAACCCCGACCAGCCCTCTGAACCCTCCAGATTCGTCCAACTCTTCCTGTCTATTGTCACTGCGCCGCGCTTCCGTCGCTATGTCGTGGTGTACTTGACCCTTGTGATAACGTGTCTGCTGGGATGGCTGTATATCCTCTCTCCGCGGCTAGCGGAGCAAGCGTCGTTGTTGCGGGCGCTAGATCCAGAGGTGAAGGAGGAAGTCGGTGGATGGTTTGGAACGAACGCTTTCCCCGGGTTTGATGATGTTGTGCAGGTGGGAAAGCTGGATAAGGAGCTTTTGCCTGAGGGGGATGAACGGCTGATTGTCGTGGGTGATGTGCAGGGATGTATGGCTGAGTGTATGCCCCCCTTTTCTCCTTTATGCGCTTTATGGTATTGGGAGGCATGCATAGGTCGCTAACACACAATTATGGTGATAGTGGACCGCCTTCTTGAAGAACTGCTCTTCGATCCGACCAACGACCACCTCATCTTTACTGGAAACATGATTAGCCAGGGCCCCAACAGCACTGACGTCGTCGATTTTGCCCGAAAGTACTCCGCATCGTGTGTGCGTGGAAACAACGAAGACCGCGTCCTTGTTATGCGCCACAACATGATCGAAGCCCAGACGTTGACTGATACCTCTTCCGATCAATACCTCGATGGTCAGTCAACAGAGCAGGCCAAAAATGAACGTAATCTTGCGCGTGCCCTGTCAGACGAACAATCAGAGTGGCTAGACGCCTGCCCAGTTATCCTCAATGTGGGACAGATTCCTACCATGGGACAGGTCGCGGTCGTGCATGGCGGACTGATTCCGGGCGTGGATCTGAATCATCAGGATCCGTACAGCGTGATGAATATGTTAACCCTTGATTTGGACACCCATATGCCTAGTCCAGAGCGGGACGGTATGATGTGGACTAAGGTTGGTTCCCTTATGACTTTTAGTACTATGTGGCTTTGAAACGATAATACTAAGAACCGTATAGTTTTTTAACAAACACCAATCTGTCAGCTATTCAAGCTCTAAGAGCTCGAACAATGATGACGACGAAGACGCAGGCGCCGTCAAAGCCACCACTGTCATCTACGGCCACGACTCCGAAACAGGCCTCAACATAAATACCTATACCAAGGGAATAGATACCGGCTGTGTCGCCGGCGGAAAACTCACCGCTTTCGTGATCAGCGCCTCTGGAGAGCAGAATATCATCCAGGTCAGGTGTAACAACTACCTACCGTGATTGAGTGATTTTTATTGTGTTCTGTCTTGTCATGTATAGGTTTTGTCGCAGCATACTACTTTGCATAGTTTGCATCTTTCTCTCTTTATCTCTCTGCTGGTTTGAAGGGACTAGGATTGATTGGTTGGATTAAATTAGGTAAGGGTGGACTGTATCGTTGTATGGTTCATTTTCTGTTCTTTTTCTGCATGTGGAGCATCGGTGTTGGAGTTTCGGTTTGTTTCTTTGCATGGACCGGTTGTCGAGAATCTGATGGTGTGACTGTCTATATAGGTATATCTATCTCTACGGGAGGTATACTCAAACACTATGCTATACTATACTCATTTCATTTCATATCAGTACTTAATCTTATACCTGATCGGGCCCGCCAAGGTAAGATGCTAGCTATGCAAGTGCATTATCGTTTGAAGCAAGAATATGGCTCTGAACGCCGTCAAATCCCGCAATCCTCGCAGTAGTGAACACGTGAAGCCCATACTAAACAACGCATGCCGCGACGTGGGAAGGTCGTCGACGCAGCTGAATACAACCGAGTACGCTACGAAAGCAAAGTGTAGCCACACAGAAGATGTAGAAATATAAATGAGTGTCACAGCTGTTCAATCGGCTGCCTCCTCTCCATTCTTCGCCCATGTTCTTGCTTCTAACATGCTTGTTCCATCTAGTAGTTACACGTAACCTTCCCCGCTGACTCAAGCAGGGCATGTACTTATGGATCCTTCTACTCAGCGTCATCAGCATCTATCCCCATAACCCTGAGACCAACGTGTTCGTGGCTTGGGTCAGGCCCTGTTTCAGAGTCTAAGTTCAACCTGACTAAACTGCCTGAGCAAGCTTCTCTTGCAATAAATTCGGCAACATAGCAGCTCTCCTGCGGGTCCGATTTGAGTAATTTAACAATCGATAACATTATCCCCCACGCCCATACATGCGGCAATCTTATCAAGAATCTTCCCAATCATAACCTCACAATTGAAATGGGGGCATACTAGTAGGAGGATATAATTCATTTAAAGTGTCATGGTCTCTCTCTACTTATAGCTGTATCATTCAACTTCCGCGCTTGCGTTTATACAGCAGACGGATCTGTCTAGAAGGGATTCTGACTGGAAGTCTTATAGATCCAGCTGTGTTGCCCTCTCTCCCAACTACTTGTGGCCGATCTATTCTGGAACTTGCTGCGAACGGCCCCCTTGGCAGCGGAGACGAGCCGGATTGTCTGTTGACCCATCCCGGTCCCGCTTATCTACCGCCGCCCGCTTCGCCTCGTTCCCTTCGACCCCGATATGCGTAGGGATCCCAGTGCATTGCACAACCATCAAGGATGTCAACTACGCCATGAAAAATGTATCGACTCGGTACTTGTAGCACTACATGAGCTGTAGGAATGCCGGAATTCCAGCTCAACATGGGAGCATGCGAGGAGGAAGCAAACGGCAGAGGGGATGATTTTCGCGACACGATGTTGATGCAGGGGCACGAAAGCCCACCGATCGACCCGTCACCACCACTTAAACGCGGGCGCAAGACTACCGGAACAAAGATTCCCTTACTTCGCAGGCATTCTGGCCCCGCTTGCGAAGCTAATAGAACTCCCGTATCGGCGTCATTTGTACTCTGCACTCCACCCCACTTGTTGTAAGACAACTCACATTGTACGGGCCGATGAATCGCGATCCACGTGTCGATACCACTTATCGGACTGCACGGGCGGATGTCAAGTCCCCATCCATGGGTACAAGTCATATTAGCTGGGACCTATGCGGTGCATACACATCGGGAATGTATATTGTAGTATATTATCTGAGTAGGATAAGGAGGAAAGCCTTGGAGATCAAGAGAAGAATACCCAGAGCCCAGACAACATTGCTGGCGATAGAGGGGAGGTCCAAGTTTCAGCTTTGGAGTATAGGTGGACGTACCACCAGGGAGGTGGAGGTTGCATAATAGATCAGATGTTTCCATTGTGTCGAGAAACAACAGCAGTGATCGGTGAGCTAAAGTCAGAAATGATCTGGGGAAAGAAAGTGGTTGTTATACCATCGTACTTGGAACGTGTGTGTATATATGTTGTTAGCTGGTTGATTTTACAACACTGATATGTCTGAAACTACTATGTGGTGAACGGAGGGCAGACGACGTGCACATTCACCTTTTACACAACCATTCCTACATTACGGCCTCAATAAATTCCACGAAATAGAAGAGACGCCCTCTGCAATGAAGGCGGATGAGAACCTGTGAGGAAGTAAAATCTATCTACCGTCTCGATTGACTCCCGCCTCCTATCTGAGCCCATCGATTTCCTGCGTCAGCCTTTCAACTTAGTCCCCCTCTCGAAACCTCCAAGGATCGCAACCGGCTTATGAATCGCGAACCGGCATGTCTCGCCCAGTCAATTACCACCTCTTTGAGGCAGTCGGACTCCACATGAGTGAACCTAAAGCATCGGAGTGGGACCCGGAGGAGGCTGTCTATCAATAATGTCCTTGAACGCTCCAGCCGGCTCGGTCTGGGCCGAAGGTCCCACTCCTCTAGTTCTCACCATCCAGGGGAGCCTTTGAGTCCGCCGAACTTTACATTCATTCATCATCCCGGCAGGACAGGAACAGTGAAAGGTATCGCTGCTGTGCCTGCCTCATGGTTGGTTCCTCCACCACCATGGCCCTACTTGTGATTAGCGCGTGGACTCGTCCCGATCCCCCTTCACTCCCTCCCTCCTAGGATTTGAAATCTTTTTCCGGCATCGATCCTGTCTGGGGGTTCCCCTCTTCCCCTTCTCCCCGGTTTCTATCTTCCTTTCTTGCCAGATTACCTTCTTCAAAAGCCATGGCAGCTCAAAAGGCCGTTTTCACCGTCTCGGCTCAGGCCACTCAGCTAGGCAATCGCATCTCGGTGCACATGCTGGACTACCTCAGCACCGAGCACGACTTGCCGAACGGCTTTCGCGAACTGTCACAGACTTTCTTAGACACTTGCCGTGCTTTATGGGCCATTGATGCTGGTCTCACCGAATCCACTGCTGCCGGTCGCGCCCTGCCCGATGTGATCGTGGAGGAGGTGGCAAAAAAGTTCATGGCCGCTTATCGTGATTTTCAGAGTCTGGACAAGGTCGTGACTAAACTCATCCAGTATGAACATCGTGGTGCCCTTGGCAGGCTTCAACGCGGATGGAATCGCCCCAGCCTCGAACTGCACCGCATTCGCGAGTCGTTGAAAAAGACAACCGAAACACTTCAAATCAGCGTCCTCGCCTTTCACTGGTCCCTTGGGGAACAGCCGTTTATGGCGGAATCAGTGGGCATCGGCTACGCCGGGTTGGCTGCCGCACTGGACCGCATGGCCAAAGGCCGGTCGGTAATGGGCATCAATAAGGCTAAATCTCTGGAACAGGTATCGAAGGAGGTGGCTACTTCGTTGTCATCAGCGTCAGTCCCCTCTGTGCCCCCCAAAGGATCCCCAGAACAACTCTCGGTTGGGATAGAAAATCTTCCGTCCAATGCCGATGACATACTTTCCTCTGTGCTTTCTCTTGACTCCCTCCTTATTGCGAACGACAGTGGCCAGGACGGTCTTTCTTTCCCCCAAGTCAACTCTCGTCCTCAGCCTCTGCGACCAAATGGAAATCCTGTGCGAACGAGCTCGCGCGAGCCGCAAGCGGAATCTGCTATACCTCTCGAACACAATATATCTGGTGATACCCTCACACATCGCCAGCTATATGAGCCCTCAGCCCAACCCCTGCATCGCACCCCTAGCCGAAATAGTGGAGCTAGTGCGACGCGATTGCGCGGTGCGTTAGCCTCCGCCGTCCGGGGACGGAATCACAAGTTGCTAGAGCAGTTGCTGGACAGTGGAGTGTCGCCCAATCTTGGGGAGCATATCCATCCGCTCAACGAGGCCGTGCACCAGCACGATTTCCAGGGCATGCGCCTACTTCTGCAGTTTGGTGCGAACCCAAACGAACCAGACCGGCAGGGAGAGACGCCCTTGTTTGTCGCAGTGGATGAGTCGTTCGTCGACGGGGCGAACTTGTTGCTTAAGTATCGCGCCAACCCCAACTATGCATCGGAGCCAGGACGAGACTCTCCCTTGAGTCGTGCACTGGCGAAGGGTAAACTCCATATGGTGCAGCAGCTGCTTGCGCATGGGGGCAATGCAGATACTGAAACCCCAAGCGGTAGCACTGTGCTTATCGAGCTTATCAGACAACGGGCGCCACCGAAGCTAGTAACTCTGTTACTAGACGCCGGCAGCGACCCAAACAAGAAGGGCTGCGAAGGGAGAACAGCACTCAATGAGGCGGTGCAGACCGAGCAGGTTGCCGTCTTAACGATACTGCTCGAACATGGCGCCAATCCGAATCTCCCTGGACCCGAGCATGTCCTATGGCTAGCTATCTCTCGGCCAGCATGTTTGCGTCTTCTGTTACACAGCGGGGCCGACATCAAAAAGACCCCAGGTCTGATGGAACAGGCGACCAGCATGAACAACATCGAAGCCGTTCGTACGCTGCTGGAGGTTGGGCTCGATCCGAATGCCAAAAAGGACGGTACCTATACTCCCCTCTGCTCCGCTATTCGCGACAATCGGGCCGACATCTTGACACTGCTGCTGGAACACGGTGCGGACCCAAACGTCATGGCGTCCGAGTATCCCGCTTGGAAATGCATTACCCACAACCGACTCCATTTCCTGCCCGTCTTGGTCGCGGCTGGGGCTGACCTTTTTCAACCACCTGGAATCGTAGAACTGGCCGTGCAAGTCAACAACACGGAGGCCCTGAAGTGGCTGGTTGAGCAGGGAGGCGCGAACGTGAATGACCGTAACGCACAAGGTCATACTGCACTAACCACCGCCATCCGCGAGAACCGGTCGGATATGCTCAGCTACCTGCTCGCACATGGCGCCAACCCAGCTCAACGCGGGCAGGATTGGCCTGTATGCATGGCCGTGCGGTCTCCGGCTATGCTTCAGAAACTGCTCCCGATGGTCCCTGATATCTCTGTTTACAAGGGCGTCATGGAGATGGCCGTGCTTGCCAACCAGCTCGAGAGCATTAAACTGCTGCTCGCTGCCGGTACCAATGTCGAGTATAAGAACGGTGGCGTCTTCTCCCCACTGACTACGGCCTTGCGAGAGCGACATGACGATATTGTGAGGTTCCTGCTGGAGGAAGGAGGTGCCGATCCAAATGCCCCTGGCGAGCATCTTCCTCTTGTGAAAGCGATCCGCCGGATCATCAATGGTGACCTTTCCATGATTGAGCTTCTGCTTGAGAAGGGTGCCGACCCCAATAAAACTTACCGAAACTGGAATGCCGTCATGCAGGCGATTGAGTATCGGGATCTGCCATTGTTGCATCTGCTCGTTAAGAAAGGAGGCGGAGCTGATCTCACGCAGCACGATGAGACAGGTCAGACTGTCCTGGAAATGGTGAATTCTGGGTGGCCTGAGGCCATGCAGTTCCTTCTTAACAATGCACGCCCCTAGCTTGTAGTCTTTTATGAACTTTAGTGAGTTCTAGGAATCTGATATAGACCTAACTCATATCATAATACGTAGTAATACTAATGTAATCACACGAGAATACATTTTGATAAATAGGCCCACTTGTTCCTGGCTTAGGTCAGGGTCGGTATTTAGTCCGGTGATGTAGACCAAGGAGCTGCAGAAAGACATGCCAAATCAACGATAGCAGAAGATAAGGAAGAAGCGAAGCAATAGTAGAGAGGCACCCTGAATCAATGATTTGGGGAGGTCTCCCATCGTTAGCCTCGTAGACAGGATCAGAACATATACCACAGCTAATAGATCCCCAAGATCAACGAATCTTTCCAGGATCAGATCTACGCATAAACTATCGTCAACCGCCTGCCATTGAGCCTCAAGGATAACACGCGAAAAAGGTCGGTACTGGAGTGCATCGATGCAGTCTTTCTGTCCTATGATAACGCCTGATAGTCTGATGGGGATCGCTTCGTTCTCTATTATCTAAGTGATAAGGTTCAACCCAAATATTGAGTCAGTCAATTTGAGGGCAAATGAGATCCGAATGCGAGTGCTATCCGGGTGCTGGTTGTTTCTATGGATAGGACCAGATAGACGCGATTGAAACCGTTTATCTAAAACCTTTTTGTAATAGTGGTGCTGGCAGCACCAGTAATTCCATTCAATTCTTATTCTTATTCTTAACGTAGTTCCCGCCCTGACAGGCCAACCCATTGTCAGGATCAATTCAATTCAATTCAATTCAATTCAATTCAATTCAATTCAATTCAATTCAATTCATATTCTTATGCCTGATCGAGCCCGCTAAGTAAGATGCTAGCTATGCAGGTGCTTCACCGTTTGAAGCAGGAATATGGTCCCGAACGCCGTCAAATTCCTCAAACTCGCAGTAAACAAGTAGATCACGAAGCAACGTAGGCCACGGCGTAGGAAGATCGTCGCCGTAGCCCAACACAACTAAACTAAATACAACAAAAGCAAAGCGAAGTCATACAAAAGTAGGGTTAAACGAGTGTCGCAGTTGACCGGCCAGCGGCCTGGCCAGCTGCCTGCGAGTCACCATCCTCTCCGTTCTTCGTCCATATTCTGCTTCCAACATGCGCGTTCCTTTTGATGTGCGAGACCTTCCCCGGGTGACTCAATCCGGGGCGTGTATGGGTCCTTCTACCCAGCGTCTTCAGCATCTATCCCCATGGCCCTAAGGCCTACATGTTCCTGGCTTAGGTCGGGATCAGGGTCAGGATCAAGTTCGACCTGACTGAACTGCCCGAGCAAGCCTGTTTGCAGCATGAATTCGGCGACGTAGCGGATCGCCTGCGGGTCCGATATGATTGAATCATAGTCAGTAGTAGCCCCCAGATCCGTGCGTGCGGTGATCTCATCAAACATGATTACGCAGCCCTACAAAGCGGGAGCACGCCAAAAGCACGTGCTTAGGGGTCTGGGACCCCTCCCCGCAGCTGCATCGGTCACTCTCCTGCGCCTTGATTTTATATAGAAAGTGCGCTAGACCGATCCTGTGCGTGCACATCTGTATGATCACGGATGCGTACTCCTTGGGGAGACTTCCGTAGAGCTCCATTATCTTCCTGCTGGGAGCCTGGACCAAGCGCCTGGTAGGTGCAGCTGTACGGCCAGCCTTCCACTGCTTAGCCCACCTCTCCTGGAACTTGCTGCGAACGGCCCTCTTGGCAGCGGATGCGACGGACATAAATGGCAACTTGACCATTTCGACGAACGGACTATGTGGCAATGGCACCACCTGTCTGGGATCCTCGTTCGGAGACTGCTGTTCTATCTCCGGGTATTGCGGAAGCACCGCAGACTATTGCACGGCCGGGCTCTGTGACTCTTCCTACGGCCTCTGTGTTTCAGGCAACCCTGTTTCCCTA
This sequence comes from Aspergillus awamori, assembly GCA_003850985.1. Lineage (NCBI taxonomy): Eukaryota > Fungi > Ascomycota > Eurotiomycetes > Eurotiales > Aspergillaceae > Aspergillus > Aspergillus awamori. The sequence continues at coordinate 35,760 of BDHI01000032.1, read as the reverse complement.
GATGGCCTCTGTGCGTCGCGGTCATCAACTAACGCGACATGTGTCGGAAGTCAGTTTGGGTCTTGTTGCTCGCTTGATGGATATTGTGGTGATACATCCGACTACTGTACCTACAAGTCATGTCAGAGTGCTTTCGGAAGTTGTAAGGAAGCACCCACGATCAGCTCTGATGGATTATGCGGTGCCCTCTCTTCGGTCAACGCCACCTGCGCGGGTAGTTCATTCGGGAACTGTTATTCGATTAACGGATATTGTGGGAGCACGTCGGACTACTGTGCTTATACTAGCTGTCAAACAGCATTTGGCACATGTGATTCTGGACCTACCATCAGTTCGGATGGCTTGTGTAGAGCACTTTCTTCTAATGCAACATGTGCGGGTAGCGCTTTCGGGAACTGCTGTTCAGTCAATGGCTACTGTGGAAGCACTGACAATTACTGCGGGATTGACTCCTGTGACTCCTCATTTAGCACTTGTGACACTGTTACTGTGAGCCCTGATGGGCTCTGTGGTTCCATATCCTCTGTCAATGCAAGCTGTGCCGGCAGCCAATTCGGCGATTGCTGCTCCACGAGCGGCTATTGTGGCAGCACAGATGCATACTGTGGTGTTGGTCAATGCCAGTCGGATTTTGGAAGCTGCACTGAGCAGCCGATTAGTTCCGATGGCCTTTCCAGCTTCATGTCCTCGAATAGCGCCACGTGCCTGGGCAGTCAGTTCGGTAATTACTGTTCGGTAAACGGATACTGTGGCAGCTCAGATGCCTATTGTGCAGCAGCAAATTGCTTGTTAGCGTATGGCAGTTGTTCTTCTTGAGTGAGTGGCATCTGTGCACAGCACCATATAAGAAAAACACTTTCTTTTTGGCCTAGAGATATGTTGTTTAGAGCGGGTTTCTTTTCTAGGAAGACCAGCCAGCCGCATTGTATCCTACTGCCCAGCTATCCGTATTTTACATACCAATTCCGAAACATACTCCGCGAGACGTATCAATGCTAACCTGCCGGATATTGTACTCTTCGCTACTCCACTTCAACTTCCTTTCTCTACTAGATGCCAGAGTTTTTATCTTCCTTTTGCATTTCACTTTCATTTTTTTTCCTTCACATTCTCCAACCATTATGGCCCGCTACCCAGGAATCCCGTATAACAGAGACGCTGGCCCTGACGAGCAGTTAATAGGGTGGACTTGCGTTGGCAATCTCACCGCCGTGGCTGCGATTCTTGAGTCCCCCGAAGGTGTGGATCTTCCTCATTTTGGTGACACGGCGCTACATGAGGCCATCAGATGGGAACAGCCAGACATCCTCCGTTACCTGGTTCCCCGAGGGTTCGATGTCAATCAGAAAGGTGTCGAGCCTTACGGTGAAATTTGCCTGACACCTTTGCATCTTGTCGCTGCGAACAACTCGTCCGAGATGGTGGATATTTTGCTCGACGCAGGGGCAGATGCAACGGTGGATGACATTGGAACAGATGGACATCGTGGCACTCTTGGGGGAAGGATAAGCGAGCCACACACTCCTTTTATGGCCGCAGCATTCAATGGCTCCGAAGCTGTCGTACAGCGGTTGATTGATCGCCTACCCCCGGACACGATTAGCAGCCGTGAATGGCCGCTCGCCATCGCTGCAGCAGCATCACATCGTTATCCGAAAACGCTGGACATTCTGCTCCGTAACTACCCTGCACCGGGGGTACCACAAGATGTTCTTGACCGGGCTCTCGCTGATGCCGCTGACTATGAGGTGTACGACCTCTACTATCCAAGGAACCCGGACGAACCAGAGGTTGCCTGGCAGAGGGGGATTGAGACGTTCCGGCTGTTACTTGCCCACGGGGCCAGCCCAAACGCAAAACCCCCATTGTCAATATACAGATGCTCCTGGGTTAAGCACCGACCAATCATCTATGCTACTATTGATTGCTCGATGGGCTTGGATATGGTCGATATGCTCGTTGACCACGGAGTGGATCTTCCCGAGGGGAGAAGCGGGGAAATGAGCCTTTTCGCTCGCGCGGTGCGCAACGGGCACCCGGATTTGATTAGATACTTCTTCGAGCGCGAAGGCGCCGTGATAGACATCAACGAAGAGATCCCGCAGACGGGATCCTTCCAAGGGGGTTCTTTGCTGCACGCTGCTGCGAGGAGCGGTCGTTTATCGAGTGTACAATTCCTGCTGGACCACGGTGCAGACCCCCTCATAGTGAACGCCAACGGTTGGCTGCCTGTCCACCAAGCCTGTCAGCGTCGTCATCTCGATATCATTAAGCTGCTCTGGCCGCGCACGTGCCCTTTGTTCCCGGATTTAGCGAATTATCGCACGAAGGACGGCCAAACCGCGTTCCATCTCGCCAACTGCTGGTCCTCCTATAGCCCCGAGGATCCCGAGGTTGAGGCACATAGCATGCGCCTCTTCCATTTCTTCAAAGAACAGGGGGCTGATCTGAGTAGTCTCGATGACCGAGGGCGAAGTATCCTTCACTACACGCTGCCCCACTATGAGGGCATGATTCCACGGTTTTGCACTTTTATGGAGGCAGGAGCACAGTTGCGGGCCGATGCTCAAGGCCAGACAGAGCTTCACCTTACTCTACACAATCCAGACTGGGAGCTGGTGGGCCTGAGGTTCCTTTTGGCCCACGGTGCTGACAAGGATATCAACGCACAAGACAACAAGGGCCGCACGCCGCTGTATTACTACCTGGAGACACATTATTATGAGCCGGAAAACAACCAAAGCGCTCGGCATATCCGGGCGGTTGTTTTAGATGTCCTGATGAAAGCCGGGGCCGATCCTGATATTCGTTCCGTTTCAGGCAAGTCTGCCAGGGATCTCGTGGTCGAGAAAGGGGTTCCGTATAATCTTGATGAGTAGAGAGATATGATGTATTCGAATATTGGAAATTTACTGGTCACTGTACGATATTTTTTGAATATAACGGGATATTTCAAAGCTTTTGTAAGATGCTCGGTTAGATTAACGACAGCATTATCATCTCATCTGCCCTATCGGGGTGCTATTCACAAGATCAGGATTCATGGTTGCACTAGTCATGTTGTGCTTGCGAGGGCACATCCCTGTGACCTATGTATGTCTATCGACATCCCCGTCAGCCCACACTCTTTAGGGAACCATATACACAACACCGTCAGACCTCCATCTTCATCACCCCAGCACCAGCAAGAAACCCGGTGGTCTGCATCATTAACGTAGAACCCTACGATTCCGCATACATTTTCTGCCCGAAATAACCCCGGATCAATAACCACTCTGAACTTCAAGCCGCGCCTCGTAGAGGGCTTGGTAGAATCGCGCTCTGGTAACAACCCCATGAGGGTAATTTCTTGATTTCCTGGACGGTGCCCTCGAGGCTGCAACTGACCATGTCAGTTCCCCCAAATCATTGTTGGGTGAAGGGACAACCTGTGATGGCGAGCGGTGTTCGGAGGCACGTGACTGAATTACATGACGTAGTTCTGTTTGCTTTGTTTGTTTCGCTTCGTTCGCTTAACTTTTTTGTTTACACGCGCTCTCCCACACTTCCTTCTTTCCCTCCTCATGTTCGATATTCTAGTCTAGGTGCACCAAATAAGACATATTTGATCGGCTCTCACAACTCTCACGGAGAAAGCCGGACAGTGTTCTATTGTAGAAAGTGGGGTGGTAATAATGATACTACTCCGTACTTACCTCCGAACGGCCCTCTTGGCAGCAGATGCGAGCCGGATTATCTGTTGTTCCGGTCCGATTCCGCATTCGCCGCCTCAGAGTCTGCAACCTTGTTGCCTTCGACCCGGTACGAGGGGCGTGCCTCTCGACGCTTCTTTATCTTTGCTTCCTCACCACCCTAAAGTTCTATCTAACGCGCCCTTCCGCAGCATCTTTACCTTAGCTCGAAGAAACGAGCTGGATCGGGTGAGGCGATTGGCTTATAAGAAACACCGACAACCACGAGGAAGACGTCAGCGAGCAACTCCAACCCTGACACCGAATACCTACACTGGGCCCCTGCGGCCTCGAAAACGCAGACATTACCACTGCATCGAACCCGGGTTCCGTTTGACCCCGAAAAGTAGAGCCATTCTACCCCTTTTGTACACGTACTGCGACGCCCTCCCATTATAATACCCGCCGGCATCGCGTTGATTTAGGCGTTCGCCCGTTAATGCTGTCGGAGGCTCCGTCAGGATCTCCATACGAAAGTCTACACCTTGATCTAATCTTGTTCCTCATGTATCCGACTCTATATTAGTTCCTGTAATACTCTTTCTTCCTCGCTCGCTAGCACAGCATCACGACATATCCTTTTCCTTTCGTCTTACCCCGAGACATGGCCCCATTACTGGGCCATGATGCGCCCTTACCTTCCCGACGAAATGGCCACGAGATGACACCTGCAAAGAACGTTCTCTATGTCGACGCGTACGACTCTTTCTCCTACAATGTTGTCGCCATGCTTGAGGAGGTGTTGGATGTGAAAGTCACGATCATGCATATTGACTCAACATGGCCGGATGGGAACGCTGCTGAGTTTCTTAAACATTTCGAAGCCATTGTTCTTGGGCCGGGCCCCGGTGATCCACATATACCGCATGATGTGGGAATTATGGAGGATATCTGGAGCCTGAGCGCCGCAGATGTGCTTCCAGTCCTCGGAATCTGTCTCGGTTTTCAGAGCTTATGCCTTCGTCACGGTGTTCCCATTCACCGGCTACCGTATCCGCTCCATGGCCAAGTTCGCAGGGTCCAAACTTCCGATGAAGATATATTCGATGGCGTACCAGATCTGGAGGTCACACTGTACCACTCTTTATACGCCCAGCTAGACACAGTCCAGAACGACCGCAGCGATAAAAGATCAGACATATTCGCAGCACAAGAGCTTGATGTTCTGGCATGGCTGCCCTTGGAGGAACAGGTCTCTACCGATTCGGTTCAGCTGACCCAACTTCCAATGGCTGTCCGCCATAAGAATAGACCCTTCTGGGGTGTTCAGTTTCATCCAGAATCCTGCAAGTCGGACAGGGAAGCATGCAGACAAATGCTAAGGAAATGGTGGGAGATGACTCTCTACTACAACAAAACGAGTGGACGAGGCAGTTTCCCGAAAGTGATAAGCACCTGCCTCCAAGAATCGGATGATATAGCTTCTTTACCGAATATTGTGCATACCATGTCGACCTGGTGCACATCTACTTCAAGATCTTCCTCCTTCCGACAGTTCTACGCTAAACCGCTGGATTCGGCATTAATCTGCGAGACTCTTAATAGTCCCGGTTCTCCGACGGTGTTGTTCAAATCCAACGGCCGACACAGCATCATATCCGTGCTTAGTCCTGGCAGCTGGAGGTTAGAGTTCTTCGCGCAGACTGAAAGGCTCTTTTTGGAGAATCTTCATTGCGAGGATACCTTAGAAGGGCATTCTGTGATTAACACGCCCTTGTCGACCAGCCAATTTTGGGATGTCCTTCGGTACTTGATGGACCTGAAGAAGGTTGAATCAGGCAGTCGGGATGTCCCGTTTTGGGCAGGATTCCTCGGGTACTTTTCATATGAAATGGGGCTCGCTTGCCTTCCTCACCCAAAAGACCACAGTCATAACTTCTCGGTAGAGGATTCGGAAGATCCAGTGGATGCGAGTCTACTTTGGACCGAACGAAGCGTGGTCCTCGACCATGAGTCTGGTCGTGTTACTGTACAATCTACCCGGGAAGCTGATAATCAGCCGGCCGGATGGCTTGATGAAACAATGCGA
>BDHI01000031.1:0-57368 GCA_003850985.1 Aspergillus awamori | reverse complement strand
TACCGGATCAATGTCGCGCAGACGGACCAGTGTGCATGCGGACAAGCAAGAGAAGCCGTGGAGCATTTTCTCTTCCGGTGTCGGAAGTGGACTACGCAACGGATCGCACTGCTACAATGTACTCGAACTCAGCGGGGCAATCTCTCCCTCTGCCTAGGCGGGAAATCGCCTTCCGATGATCAGCAATGGACGCCGAATTTGGAGGCAGTACGGGCCTCAATACGATTTGCAATCGCCACGGGCCGACTCGACGGCGCCTAACCACGTCGACCAACGCAATGTCACCCTTCCCCTAACTAACCTACATCAGCCACCTTGTGCCACAGATGGTAGACGCGCTTCAACTGCCGAGGATAGGATGTTGAACACTTGAAGAAGCGCCTTCAAGCCAGTCTACTAACAAATATACTAACCCACAGGGATTCCTACGATGGTGACAGCTGAGAGGACATATACTGAAAGGATCTATGTATGGGCTCGAAGGAGATACTAGAATTCGTGTTGATAGTTTAGTGATAGTTGCCCTTCGGCTGAGCCGCCGGGCGTTAATGAAAATTGTGTGTGTGTATCCACAACATTGAATATCAGTGTCAGGGGAACTGCAAAAATGATGGAAAATTGTGTCTACTCCTTCCTCAAATGAGTAAGACTATTTAGCAGAAGTTCGTAATCCCCATCATTCGGATCTCGACACCCACACAACAACAGTAGGGTAAACAGCGACGGGATAATGCAAATTCTTCACGCAAAGATCTTATCGGTTACAACGGATTCTCAAACAATACCTAGAGAGAATTGAAAAGTGCTCATTGTTTTCATCAAGTATTCGTATCGAACGGTAGCTCGCCCATTCGAGCCTTATTTCAAGCGAGCTTCAACAACACCGACCGGTATTCCTGGGGCTCCACACTTTTACCAACCTTAAGCCCGATAGATCTAGTAGGCGCTCCCAGTCCTTCTCTGTGCGTTCACGTCCAGCGAACGTCATCATAGTGTGGTCCATCGAAGCATGAAACATGTTGGAATCAGCTTCCGGTAGGATATATTCGGTAATTAACACCCGGGACCTTTCGGGATCCATTGCTGCGGCCAGGTTTTCCAGAATCTGCTTTGACTCTGGCTCATCGGGCCAGTCATGGAGACAGCGGCGGATATAGTAGACCAATGCCCCTGTAGAATGATCAGCTACTAGAAGAGAAAGTGGGCTTTGAGAAGGAAATTATGTCTACCTTTTATAGGCTGTGGCTGGAAGAAATCATGGGGTATGGCTTCAATGCCATACGGCTGTGTTTCTGTTCCATTATCTGCGATAACGCTGGCCTGGTCCTGGAGTACGAACCTTCCTTTCAGCTCAGGAGCGCTTTGTTTGATCTGACGCAAAATATGACCTCGTCCCCCTCCTACATCGACAATGGTAGCCGTATTCTCCTCAGCTAAATTGCTCAATTCCTCCGCAAAGGGGTAGAGACCAATTGCAATGAGCCCCGAGTCCTGAGCTACCATCGCCTCATTGAAGGTGGTAAAGCGGTCGGGGAACTTCGATACGTGTTCGAACATAGTTTCCCCCTTCACAGTTGTGTACAAATGTATAAGGGTTGTTCCGCAGACGGAAGTTGTTTTGCCAGTTCTGTTGGCGCAGAAATTCATGATTTCTCAGCATTGGTATGAAGTATTCATCCGCCCTGACTTTGTTAGGTATCCATTCTCAGGTTGCACCAAAGTTCTTCTTACATGAGCTTGTAGACCGCCATCATCTGAGGTGCATGTAGATTTCTGAAAATGGTGTGTGGGCGTATTCTTCTTCCCCGGTCTCTCGGAATGGTCCCATCGGGGTGACCGCGCGCATGAGTCGCACTGTGTTTGTAGTCAGACGAATATCATGAGCATATGTTTGACTATAAAACGTACCTATAACCTCTTTGTCTACGCCGGTCTTCACCGAAATTTCCCTTGCTGAAATACTCTTCCCTCCGGTGGGTATGGCGTGAAAGACGCCCGCTTCAAGCAGTGCTCGGATTGCTCCCATATTCGCTACCTAATCATATATATCGTTAGTCAGTTATGCAATGCTACATTTAGACGAAGAAAATATGTATTGTGTCTGCTTTTCGTACATCCTCAAATTTAGAAAAAACCATATCTGCAGGTCCGCGAACGGTTGGTAGAGGCGACCGGCCTTTGCCATCAGATCGTATCTGGCATCGTAGCTGTCTGCCTCGGACAATCGCTCCTTGTACCTAGTAGCGGCAGCAATGACCTGGTCCAGGTCCTCCTGGATGGGATCAAAATTTGGATCCATGCTACCATTTTTTATGGGACGAACTTTTTTAGTTGATAACAATGAAGAATGAAGACAGCGCCAACACGATCCCTGCTGGGACCCATAACCAACTTATAGATGGTTCTTCAAGTGTCAGATGTGGAGTGCGAGGGGATGGCTTCTGCAGAAACACCAATCATTATGGTAGAATGCACTAGTACCCTCAGCACAGCCCCGTTAGGCAGCAAGGACGTGACCGAATTGAAGTGCCGATAGATCCGAGATTTGGAGCGTAAAAAGGGGGGGGGAAGGAACCATGGTTAGATGAGTTCTCTGTAGTCAACACAATGAATGGTGTTACCCGGGCACTTTTGACTACTGCCACTCGACACCTAATTCGTATACGCCATGTGACCAAGCAAGCGTTCTGATTCTCCTAACTAACTAGCTATCTGACCTAAATATATGTTAACAGTCTGGTAGGCCTGACAAAGATAAGGGACATTGAAAGTGAACAAAAGTACGAATGCCTATGGTCACTAGCGCTGTAATTCGTACGTCTTTAGAACGCAAATTTGCATACTAAATACCGAATGCGGGTTAGCGGTATCAGTCAATGTTGACAACTACCTAAGATCATAAATAAGGTTGGGGTGCCGCAACTCTCGCACGGAATCAATGCGTCGTTCACACCCAACATGAATGCCGAGAAATTAGAGCTATGGATCCCGTATTCTCTCAACCGAAGCCACCTGTGTATCTGATATGTCCAGTTTCACCCCACTCCATGATTATCCGCCAAATGGAGCACGGTTAGTCGTATTAACACGTCTCCCCGTAAGGAATATCCGCCAATCAGGATCTATCATGGATGGCACTATCTGCCTGCAATATACCGCCCATACGACCCCATCTGACAATCAACTAGTTTTCCCGACCACCCGGCTCAAGGGTCTGCGAGATGAAAACACCCTTCGGTGCGCTTGCCTGCTACAGCTGATGATGATGATGATTATTCAAACGCTGGCCCTCGCTTTAAGTGGAAACCTGAACTGAGGTACAAGCGTGATAATCTTTTTACTATCGATGGGGGTAAATACAGCTATTTATAGCTGTAGTGTTGCCTTGTCTGGCCTCCCGCATTTCCTGATCAGGCTACTCCTGGTAGCCTGTCAGTTCTATGCAAGACACACATCATAATCGATATCACATTGTATCTTCTGACCTGGGATTCAACTCCGTCGGCGATATGCAGGAGCTCCCTATCCTGTCTATCTATATACATTTCTATAAACATTGAACCATTACTTTCCTGACGAATCTGGAGCCTCGTCGAGGCCTATGTTGGCCTAGTCGCCTAGTGTTCTGTTCTGCGGCACCCGTGGCGGGCGACTTCGAAACCTCTGGACGCTTCTGCAAAGTCTAGTACAGCCCCGAGGGTGCGCTGTCTTGTTCCGCGTCTTGTGTCTTACCTTCCTTACCTTGTTGTCCTCCAAACATGCTTGAAATATTGCGGAACGCACCCCCGATCTTCCTCCGTAGTTGTCGTCGCAGAGCTCTGAGTCTTGAGCAGTCCACTAGCACGTTGACTAGTTCCGGGCATATCCCGTCTGGCCGCGGCGTTCTTCTTAGCCTTTTCTTGGTTTGGTTCGATCTCGATCTCAGCTAACGTTTGCTCTCGCCAGGGCGCTAGTGGTTTGGGGTCGATTGTCTCCAGGGCTTGCAGGCGGTGGAGGTCCATTATTCGTAGTATCTTAGCCAGCGGGAAGTAGCAATGGTGTCCGAGATCTGTGCTGCGGGTTCTTTCTCGGGCCATTACATCATGGATTGGATGATATTCCGGCACGGTACTGCGGCTGGCCGCGACGAGCTGGGCGCATTTTTTCAGCCGTAATCGAGTTGATAGTGTATAGGATTCCACTTCGAGTGCCTGCGTTGATACTGTTCTAAAGGCGGAAAGAGTCCGTATCAGTGCAGCTAGCTGGATGGTTGCCAGCTGCCGCAGGTGGGTCTTATCCTTTAGAGGATTGTGCCACACGGTAGATGCATAGTCTACTACCGGTACCACGCAGGCTTGATATAGTTGTCTCATCTGTTCCGGTCATAGGTGTCGAAGTCCTCCTAGTGCGATGTTGACTTTGATTGCCCGTTTGATCACTTGTTGGACATGCTCTTTCCATCGCAGTTTTCTGTCAAAGATTTCCCATACTGTATCAATGAGAAAATAGTTACTGTATTCTCGCTGCTACTCCATAGTAAAAATAAGCAGGCCATTGGATGCCTTTTGAAACTCGCCCCAAAAAAAAATACTATTGGCCAACGTGCTACACGAATTACCCCAGCGACCTCAGGCGCTCCGCTCAACGCAGCTGCTGATCAATTATTGATTGATGACAATAGTGTGCAGATTGATATTGCCCAATAATGTTTTCTGCTCGAATATAGGCCTTTCTTGCGGAGAGAGCCAGCCAGCAAAGGGGACCAAACAAACAGATAACGTAGTTATTGGAGCCTCCGAGGCCTATGGAGGCCCTCTTGCCTGAAGTTCTGTTCTGTAGCCCTTCTGACTACTGTACTAGTAGATCTCTTAGGACAGAAATAGGAGAAAATAAGCAAATAAGTAAAGAACAGAATCGCAGCACAAACATGAAAGCAGAACCAGAAAGAAATTCAAGATCACTCGAAGAGATGTTTCCCGGAAGCCCATCAAGAAGACGATGAGTTTGAATGTGGCGGCAAAGAAGATAGTCGCCCATGTCATACTTGACCGCACAAAACTCAGAACGCCACGACGAAATCTACGCAAGAAATATGGAACGGTTTCGGCGGCATACACAATATCAGCCGTGCTCGGACGGAAAGGGGAAGCAGGCCACGTGAAGGCTGTACATACATTTATGCTGGAACAAAGTCGGATTTTATGATGTTATGAGAATGTGTTGGGACGGACCCTCCGGGACTTAGAATGGCTCTTAGAGAAAGATGATTGTTGGAAGGGGCAGCAAGCACATCAGCCTGGGTCAAAGTCGATTGAGTTATCCATGGTGAATAGGACCTCATGAGACTGGGTTGCTGTGAGTCATCCACCCTTGAAGAGCCCATTCGGTCGATCGGTGCAACTATCGCGCTCAACAATAATGGCGTGTGGATGGCCAACAGTCCGTTGACCCTAGTGCTGATCGATGATTCTCAGAGCACGGGATGCGAGCCCAGTCATAAACGACCGTCCTTCCGTGCCTTGCCCTGCCACGGTAGTTTTGGTAGGGTCAGCTCAGCTAGATGGCGGGGCCTTTTCAGAAGAGCTCCACTAGGTAGCTCCCATTTTTCGGGTGTCACCGGCAAACGTCGGTCTCGCTCATATGAATGAGACTTGAATGCACGCGTTTCCATGGAGGGAATAATCAACTTTCAAAACCCTTTAACTGTATGTACTGTGAAGGGACCGGGCAAATGTATAATGTTCAGTTTGAGAATGTTTTGATTAAACTTGTTGAGGGTAGTGCACATAGGCCCTCGAAGATTGCCCGTCTGGTTGTTGGATGAGGATAATATCTCACACTAACTAGGCGCTCTACTGAAGCCTTGGGCAAAGCAGTGCCCGGCTGGATCAAACTCAGATAAATATCCGATAAATATCGGTTCTTGGGATGACCAGGAAGGTATCCATTTGGCTGAAGACACGGTTCTCCCACCGGTGCTCAAGGGGTCAATTTGCGCAGCAAACAGAATGCGTGTCCCGCGAAAGGATTCACTACGGCTTAGGAGGTGCTGCTAAAGGTAGGCGACCAAATCGAAAAAATTTCTGGTTTTCTGAAGGTTAGGCAGGATTCATCCTCTACGATCCAAGCTGGGAACACATTTCTCCTTTTTTTTCTGTCAAGAGTGGCCTACGGAAGTTTATTGCGCAACTTCTACTCCATCGCGAAAGTTTCTGCAACGGTATCCTGACAGCTCTCCTGGAATCTGTATTTACTGTACCAGTCAGTACCTCCTCTTCCATTGCCCACGACCGGGATTCGACGCGATTTTCCGCCATAAGATCGTGGGTCCAGACACATACCCAGAGTCGACAGAAATGTTCGTCGACCATATAGGAAAGCACAATCGGTTTTGGCCTCTCACTGCTGTCTGATCGGCGTCATCGTTCAACGGGAAGTGGGTGAACAATTTCGGATAATTGCAGTCCAGTATTCCTCTTAACCTCACGCTTGAGAGTCTCTTGCAGGGTTGCGTCTCTTTCTGCGCTTTCCGCGCGTCCACCTGAACCACTATCCCAATACCCAGGATTGCTATCCTTTGAAGCATGTTGGAGAAGGATAAAGAGTTGATTGTTCGCCTTGTCGTTGCTCGCTCTGTGTCGAGAGAATACCACAATATCTACCCAGATGCTGTAGATTTGGCTGTTGAATACGAATAAATCCGGTGAGCCTGGGAGACGAAAGGAAGCCAAGCCATCCTCGCAATGGATGTCGAAGTGGAAGTGCGGTTGCGGTTTACCTAACGAGGTAAAAGCATCCTTGACTGCTTCCAAAGGACAACTCGTGTACTGCAAGAGGTAAGTCTGAACCTCTGCTGCACGGTAACGACATGAAGGGGCATTGTGCGAGATAGCGGATAGATGGACTATATGATCTCACGTCTACTCCGGGCAAGCTGGCGAGAACCGTGGGCAAATCTGTTCCCCTGCGTCCAGAACACCCATAATGTGCCTAGCGGCGGTTGCATGAAGGACATGAGAAGTGGTCTTAGACAGAGTGTGCACGGCCATAGTGGACCTTCATATCAACGCGCCCTGGGCGTTAGAAGTTCCTTAAAGAGGCATCAGGTCTGGAAGTAAAGCGGAACTAGCTAGCTGATAACTGACGAAGAGTTAAGCCACATCAACAACCATCCCACGTATACCTGCAGGTTTTACCGGAGGGATCGGTCGTGCAGTACAATGCATCATAGCATCGCGTTAGGGTACTTGGGAAAGGCAACATACTTCTTTCTACTGCATGCTTCGTCAAAAAGTCTGAAACAGCTGTTTCTTTAAATAGACCGGGCACAGCCCGAACTTAGAATTAGAACACCGGGAGAAGAGGGCCCAGACCTCTGCGTTTCTACGAAAAGGACCTTGCCGCCCACCTTCGTTTGCCTGGCAAGAGTAATTCTACGCCATTCGAATGTCACGTTTAAAATGGTACTGGTGTCTATACTATACTTGTCCAGCAAGGATTATCGACGAAGCCTGAGTTATGATTATTTTATCAAAAAAAGGACGCATCTCTCACCTTAAGATGGGATTTGCTTAAGGCTATTTGAGAGCTTCGATGACCGTCGCCGTCATCTGCTGGCAGGGTTGGTGGCCGCGAACAGAGATATGATGCGGAAGTGTTTAAAACGGTGCTGTAGATATTATACTCGATCGTCCTTTTGAAGCCCAAGGTGAGCGAGCAGCGGGGTCGCCCGAGGATACATTCTGCCTAGCGTAGCCGCCCTTGACTGGTAGATTGCCACTGGTGCCATAATTGCCACTCAGCCTTTGAAATTCCAATTTATGCTGACATCAACTTGAATGGGCCGAATACCACTGTTCTGCAGACAAGCCCATCTGAGGCAAGTTAGAATGCCTTTTGTGTGCACTGTGCAGGCACAAAAATCTGTCGGAACATACGGACGTCCCCTTCCGCCTGCCCTGGGGTTCGACCCCGCTTAGTTATCACTTAGTAAGCAGTTACACCTAACGTAACCGGACACCGAGCGAGCCACGACACCGAGCGAGCCACCCAAATATGGTTTCGGCCACGGTCGAAAACCATGAGATATTACTACTACACAATCAAAATGAAACCATCTCTATATATAAAAGTATCAAATTATCTACTACGGCAGCTAGTTCTAATATGCCCAATTTGATGGCAGTTACTGCATTGTGGTGGTGCACGCTTTTTAGGAACTGGTTCTCCTACCATCATCTGTATAGCTTCTTGAGCACGCTGCTGGCCTTCAGTCCCTGTCAGAACCCCTCCAGTAGCAATATAAGATCTCGGGGCCACGCGCTTTCGCTTTTGCTTTTCATTTACTGCGCGAAGCTCCGCCATCTGGTGTCGTAATAGAATGACTTCATGCATGGTAGATTCAGCTGCTTTTGCTAGCTGACGAAGTGCCTCATTTGGAGGGCTTTCAGAGTTGCGTTGGATAAGTTGCTTTATATGCTGCATCTGCTTTTGCACCTCAGCAGCAGTATAAGGGGTCTTTGTAATCCATTCACCCTCTATAGATCCAGGTCCATGTGCAGTAGTTGGAGGGGTAATATTCTTGATAGTAAACTTATCCAGTACCCTTTGTGGATTTAGAGGTACTAAACCAGAAGCTGCAAACCCACTGCGGATATTTGTAGATGATAAGGCCTTTTGTGACTCTTTATAAAGATCAAGAAAGTTTTCCTAATCAACATGATGTATGCTATTGGATACTTCTCATCACCTCTGCTCCATATGCTTCCTTTAGAGGTGCAAAGCAGGCAACATCAAGAGGTTGCAGTTTATCAGATGAATGAGAGGGCATATAAAGAGGGATGATTTGATGGTTCTTGCAGAAAAGATCAAACTCTGCAGATTCATGGCTAGCATGACCATCAAGAATCAAAAGCCGATATTTCCCTTGTGTACGCGCTGCAGTATGCTTTTGAAAGACCTTTTCTAACCAGAGTAAGCCAAGCTCATTATTCGTCCATCCATTATTGCTTAGGCCAATCAGCCAATCAGGATCGATATCTTGATACCATTGAGATTGATGGACCTTGCCGGAGAAGATGATCATGGGGGGGAGAGGCCATCCAGAGGCATTAATGCATTCAATAACAGTAACCCATTCGCGATTCCCTGGTTGTATAGCTCGTACGCGGCGTGCTCGATGACGGGATGCAGTAATAACCTTTGCTGTATGGGCTACACCCATCTGAAGCCAGTTTCATCAAAATTATAGATATCCTGCTCAGTTATACCATATTTTACTATGGTATTCCGAATCACACTGAACCACTGACTGATAACCTCTGGATCCTCACATTTGGCGCGCTGGTAGTCATATTTGCGAGTATATTTTGATATAATATCATCATGCCGTTTGATGAATATAGTAATCCATCTCTCACTGACTGCTTCCCCCTCTCGCTCATGCAGTAGCAGATATGCCATTTTGCGTACTGTAGCATGTGTTGGTGGTAGCCCACGCTCATCCATATCTAGAATCCACTTCTTGAGTGTAGATTCTTCTAGCCTGCTAAGCTTCATGCAGTTTGCTGGTATATCAGCCCGTGCTTTGCGACCACTAATTCGATGGGTAAGGGTAGAGCGTGGGATATCAAATGCAGTAGGTGCAGCTCGTATGCTCTTAAACTGGCCATTTTTGAATGCTTTAACTGCAAGGGATATGCCATCTTCTAATTTATTAGTTAAATCTGCTTGTTTCGAGGCCATACTTGATGAAGAATTGGACTTGATGATGATTTGGTGTTGTTGTAATATGAGGCTGGTGCAGATCAGGAACCAAGCCGAACCATCGGAATTAATCCCGAAGTATGTATACGAAGAATCAACTTGATTGGAAATCAAGTTGATCTTCTCGTTGTATATATAGCCTCATGTTTCCCTCTGAATAATAATAATCAAGCTTCCCTGGAACTACAACAGGACGTATCCCATGCCCACGGATACCAGGAGGTCGTGTGCCTGCGCGGATGGCCAGATAATTCGACATTCCTCCTGTGCAATCCCGTGCGGGTTATTTGCACGGACCCCTCCATCCTGCAGAACGCCGATCCCGGGCAGGTGCTTGGATCGGAAGAACCTATGTCGTGTCAGCAAGAGACACACTGCTGCGATATTGGGATGATATCCTACCAGGGAGCTGCGGCACTGCATTCCAGGCTACTTTTGTCAGCTTCATAAACAGTAACTCGATACAGAACCTCGATCTTCCGGCGCAGCGAGAAGATGCGCGGGAAGAACACCAATGAGAGACGGAATAACTCACGCTTTCCGTAACAACGGATTCTGGCTTGCGCCGTGCGAGACGATCCTTTGGTACGCTGAGTCGACAGCCCTGTGTCTCACGCCACGGTAATTAGGGAAGACAACCGGCTTTCCGTCAGAGGTACGGCTTGCGACGATGGCGAGACGACGCCCTGCCGCCACTGGCGGCATCACATCAAACACCCGACGCCCTGGCTGACAGACCTGCTGGAGCGTTCGCTCTAACGCACCAGAGTCGTAGGCACCATCTCGAACGAGATTAAGGATGCAGCCCAACCAAGGCCATAATCGTGAAAGGGAGTAGCCGGGCTGGAATATGCATTGCGCCAAGTCGGGAAATCTTCGACATGCTTCTGCGGCCAAGGTGTTGTTGTACACCTGATCAGTTCCGATAACGGAACCTGCTCTCGGCGAGTTAGCCATCATGCGGGAGATCGTTGCATCCAGTGTCATACAGACGGGCCATGACGGGAAAAGAGTGTGCAACTCACCGACACTGGTGCCCGCGGTCAGATCCGGGATCTCCGGCAGCGTGATGGCGCCGGCAAGCCGTTGCTCCAGCGCTCGCAACAGGCCTAAGGTGACCATTCCCCGAATCCCGCCGCCATCGAGAGCCAGCACGACTGGGCGCTTGGTCGGTGGTAGTTGACGGACCGTCAGCTGAAGAGCGCCCTGACACAGGGGACACTGGGCAAGGTCTCGGTGGTATTCCACGCCGCGGGCCCGCTGGCCCAACATCGTCACGCAGATATCACATATACCATGTCGACAAGGGGTCTGATGCTCGGCCCATCGGCCAAGACAGAAGACACACGCCGTGGGTAAGGTCAGAGCAGACCACCGCCGACCGAAGCGAATCAATTCGGCCTGTCGGATAGCGCGTGAGGTGTGCACCGGGCTGAGACGGCGGAACTGTTCAGCGAAACAACTACGGATGGCGTCACTGTGTCCGCTGCCATCGGGATATCCAGCGGTTCTCCAAGCGCTACCGCAGAGATCTCGGTACAACGTATCAAAGACATAGTCCGGTCGGAACTCTGTTTCTGTCAGTACAGGACCCGTGGTGGTGAGGCAGTCCTGGGCTAGCCCTACTTACGGTGCATTCCAGGAGGATAGGCGTCCATCAACAGAGCGGACGCCATGAATGAATAGAGTTCTTGAAACGGACACTTTAGCTTGCGTGACTGCACGAGGAGTTCCGTCAAACCTTGGCTGAATGTTCCACTGACGGGCAGCCTCTCTCGAGAGAGACGTAGACAATCCACCCGGCGCGCAGTCGAGTCGAGAGATCCTTAAAGGGAACGGTGCCAAAGGAAAGCCTGGTGGACTGCCGAGAAGAGCAACCCCCGCTGAAGTCGCTCAGTCCGGCTGAGCTGGAGCTCATCAAGAACCTGACATTGCAGCGGAGCGAATAATGCCGGACCTGAAAGCTGATGGCGGCCTCGAAGGTCGACCACCGACAAAGATACTTGATCCGGGTCTGCGATGCCTCGAACGGCCCGGAGCACCTCCACCGGGTCTATTTCATAGACGGCGGTTGATCTTGTGAGAACCAAAATCACCCGCATACGAACTGGGGCGGAAGAGGCCCCGGCCTGTATACGACTTTGTGTTGCTTCCAGCAGGCTCTTAGTTCTCTCCAATTCCGCCAGCCCATCCACAAAGAAACAGACGACATGCATCCACGGGAACACGAGTCTCGTCAGGAGCGAACCCCTCAAGTCGGTGGGAAATCGAGTCCCGTCAATGGAATATCGATGAACGTCATCTTTCCACAGGGCCTTGGAGCATTCACCGACAGCCGGTAAATCCTGGAGTCTGCTCTCTGCGAACCAGATCGGGTATTCGTTGTGGGCGGTAGTGATGCTGAGGTGCAGTCGGATTGCCCCCGCTGAGCTTCTGCGGAGAACATTATTATGGGGGAAAAGCGAGCGTAGAGCCAGCATGCGATTATGGTTGCCGACGAAGGAAATCAAGGAAGGATACTGGGTGGCCGGATGACTCATGTCCTGCACGATCTCGTTCATCCGCCCCGTATCGACCAGGGAGCAGCCCGTGGCGTCTTGCGTGAGGTCCAGCCATGCCATGGTGGACGATTTGGTTCAAATGGGGGGGTTGGGCCTTTTATATGTTCCCCAAGTCGAAATGGCTCGAAACATTACATGTGTGCCATCGATTTTCTTCCAAAGAGATATTTCGGTATGCGCAGCTCAGTGTTCCAACGAAGAAAGCAACTGAGGCCATTCACCAGACCTTACTGTACCCTCAAGTCACTGAGCGCCGGTTCCTTTATCGCAGGCGCCCGCGCCTTGCTTAAGATGGGCTTGATCTTGGCCAAGCCGTAATGATACGGCAGGTATTAGTAGGGCTCCGAAAGGAATAAAGGAATGCGAATAAACGCCTTATTCATATTCGCATTCATATTATTCATATCGTGAAATTTCTTCGCATTAATACTTTGTCCGGTACAGCGGTTATTGTATTACCGAAATGTGCTGAAAAGTCGATTCCACAATGCCATGGATCTATTAGCAACGCTGGACTGTGAATGTCCCGTTGCAAACGTATGTTGGGAGGTATAATCCGTTAAAAGAGGGTTTGATCAGTATGGTGTGCCATATTTGACCTTTTTGGAGATATGATACTCATTCGTAGATGCCCATCAATAGAAATCCGACTCCGACCACGAAGATCCACGAGTATTATATATATCTCAAAGCCCAATTACGAATCAGCTTGCACAATGAATTGAACATATCTGCTCACTTTCCTGATTCAAGCTCGATCCATTTCAAACTCCGTCTATATACTAGTCCCGAGAAAGGGCACGTGAAAACGCGTTTGCCTCACGATCCAGAGCCTCAGATGACCCTGGCTGCATTTTGTTTACGTTCAAGATCACCAATGTCGCGTTGCGGAAAACACAAAAGAGACCTATCAACTTTCCACGTCAAGAAGGGCATATAAAGTGCGAGACTGAATGGGAATGTTTACAATCTTCCTATCCTCAATCCCCCTTTCAGTTTCTTACCCCAGCCCAAGTAGTTCAAGGTATGTTATGCATCACCGTCGATAACACTTTGATATACTGATATCGGGAAATAGTAGCATGGCATCTACACCTGATCTGTTCATGCGGAGGACGCGCGGTCTTCCACGTCGGGATTATAATGCTCTGCACAATGGCCTGATTTCTTCGCCTTCACAGCAGTCTGAGGGATCTACCTGTGAAACAGGACACCCTTCCTCTCCTGAGCCCTCTTCGCCTAGGGACCTGGAAAACGTTCAAAACACACCTCAATCGAAGCGGTCTTACTCTTTGCTTAGCTCCTCGCCTTCCCCGCTTGATCCTGCCTTTTCAGAGAGCAGGAGCGATGCGAGTAGTCCGCACCCGTGTAAAAGACGAAAGCCCAAATCATATTCTAGTTGGACTATTGAGCACTTTTGGACTACAGATCTGGACAACACTTGGTGTCGGCAGGGTGGCCCTCCGAAAAAAGACCGACTGCTAATTTGTAAACATTGCAATTGGTCCTCCAGAGATTCAGCGCGCTATGGTTCCACTTCAAATTTGTTGGTGCATCTCCAGACCAAGCATCGTATCAAGTCCGGGGACGACTCCATCTTCTTGCCCGCGGTGGAGGGGAGTCTCGACCGGTTCTTGGAGTCCCCGAGAAAGAAGGCTGGTGTTGAAGAGATGCTAGTTCGGTGGGTCATTCAAACAAGACAGCCTTTTACAGTGGTAGAGCATCCGGCTTTCAGGGCACTCATTGAAGCAACGGGAGCCACGTTGCCCATCAAGACTGCTGATACTCTCTTCAACCGAATCAAGGAAGATTTCCAATCAAGTAGGGCTTCCGTGAAAGAGGAGCTTGCGAGGAGTAGCCGGACATTGGCTTTGTCCCTTGACGTTTGGACGTCGGAAAATCAGATTCCGATCATGGGTATCATTGGCCATTGGATCTCTCCCGAGTTTGACAAGCGCGATAAGCTTCTCGAGTTCACCGAAATCAATGGACCACATTCTGGAGAGAATCTAGCGGATGTTGTGTTGAATATGCTTGACGAACTGGACATCGCGCCAAAGCTCCTGACCATCACAGGGGACAATGCAGGCAATAATGGGACGCTCTGCGATAGCCTTCACGATCAGCTCCTCAAGAAGTATGATAATGACGACGACTGCTTTCGTATTAGGCCTCTCATGCGGTTCCGTGGACGGCAAAGCTTCATTCCCTGCCTCGCGCATATCCTCAATCTGATCTGTAGAGATGTGCTCGCTTCCTTAAGGGCTGGCTCGGCTCGGGAAGCAAAGGCGATACTGGACGACATGGCCATCCATTCTAGAGCAGCAGCATTCAACTCCCTTCACAGTACAAAAGGAGCTATCATGAAAGTCCGGCTCCTGACGCTATGGATTGCCCGTAGCCCACAGCGCCGCCAAGATTGGAAAGAAGTGTCACCCGGCAAACAAGTTAGTTATGATGTTGACACGCGATGGAATTCGACTTATATCATGATCCAGGATGCACTTCGGCTGCAAACTCAGCTCGGACAATTTACTCGGATACATCCGGAATTTCAGGCTCTTCAGCTTACCGTTGACGAATGGTCGACACTTCAGCAAGTAGCTAAGATTCTTAAGCCGTTCTGGGATCACACAAACTCCGTCTCAAAGACTTGCCCAACAATTGTTCAAAGTCTACCAATTTACTGGAGCTTGGACGACTTGTTGAATGAGGTTCGAAATGCGGAGGGGGATTTTGAAGATGTGAGCGTTGAGATTCGCGATGCGGTGGAAGGAGGGATTCGAAAGATGAACAAATTTGCTAGAAAAATGGACGACAACCTTCTTTACTATGTGGCTTCGGTTCTTGATCCGCGAATCAAGTCGTCCTTGATTGTGTCTCAGATGAGCGAACAGGATTCAGGGTTTATCATTTCTCAAGTGCGGGATTTCTTAAAAAAGGAGTACCCCCCAGAGCCATTGGTTTCCCGGGAAGTTGACCTACCACGTCCACCGGGGATGTCAGAAACAATGTGGAGGACTCTGCGCAAAGTCCAGCCATCCAAAGAGGCTTCTTTGTCGGATATCGATAAGTATTTGGATTCCCCGCCGGTCAACTGGTCCCACCATATGATCGACGATGCAGACACAGAATGGGTCCTCAAATGGTGGAAGGCTAACGCGTTTAATTTTCCACTCCTGGCAAAAGCTGCTCGTGACTATCTCCCCATCCCTTCGGCAGAGGTCGGGATTGAACGTGAGTTTAGCAGCGCTAGAGATGTCTTGGGTCTTCGAAGACACTGTCTGAACGCGGAGACTATGCGATGGTTGATGCTCTTGAGAGGGCAGTATCAGACATAATGTGAGAGCCGTGCAGGAATGTAAAATTCATTGATGAAGTGCTCAAGTCTTGTATGTAACCTGTATGGACCAGACTATATGAGCTTGGTGGATAGATGTATTGGGATGTAATAAAATGAATGGTCATGTATGGTATTTTATTATTTGAATAAATATGAATTATTCATTTATTCATGAATAGTGCGAATATGAATAAACCCTTTATTCATATTCATATTATTCAATTCATATTATTCATATTCGCAAATATTCATGAATATTCACAAATAATCATATTCCTTTCGGAGCCCTAGCAACGGCACTCAGCACGATCCATAGGGCCCCAGCACCAACCACTTGCCAGCGGGATTCTGACCCTTGGTCCCACGTATGATACGCCAGGGCCACCATTGCCGTGACCGTCAGAAAGTAGTGGATTTTCATGGCGACCTGACAGTGCTGTCGGACGACCGCATGCAAGGTCACGGGGATCATGAGAAGAACAGCGGCAGCTGCATAGCCCTGGTTAGTGGTATGCTCTCGGATCACAATCATCATCATCATCATCATTATCGAGGGGCAGCGTGGCGGACTGACCAGTAAAGGAACCCAGTCATGCCTCAGCGAGGCGATCGGGGTATCCGCTCTGGCGATGGCAACGGCTCCATGAAGCAGGGAATGGGCGGCCATCACCCGCCCAACCCAGCGATGCGACCACGCAACGGCAGAGCGGCTGATTCCGAGCAGATGGGCCGGGAGGCCAAAGGTCAGGCCCGTACCGAGCGGCAATAGGTTCAGGACGGCGAGCTTCGCCGCACGTTGCTGGACGTCGGCCCAGCCATTGGCGGACACGAGTAGGAGGGCAATGTTGGCGCCCAAGAGCACCCCAACTAAGATCGCCGCGAGAGCGGTGGCGATGTCAATAGTCTGGAGAAGCCACGGCAACTCGCGGCCGAGACGCCGTCCAAGGGAGGCCGTGATGTGGCGTTGGACAGTCCACCGACCAAGCTGGTACGCCAACCGCGCGATCAGCCAGACGCCCAGCAGGGCAGCAACCCATATCCCGTACCAGTCAACGGAATATATCTGGCTGGCCTGTTCATACTGGTCTGAGAGTGCTGGAGGCATTGTCTCTGGGGAAGCAGAAGTTGGATCTGGCAGATGGGAGATGGGAGATGTTGGCTTATAAGCATTTTCACGGCGTCGCCCTTGGGCCACCGGTACACCCAGATGCTACATACTTTCATTCTTGATGGTTGACCTCCGCGGCCCTCCTGTTGTAGTTGGAGATGGTGAGATGGTCAAACATATGGCTGGCACGTGCATTTGCCCGTGTAACCACGAGGTCAAGTCCGGAAAACGCTGGGTCCTATTACCCCTTCTAATTTCATGCCCAGGCATCAGAAATATGAGGTGCATGGAAGATAATCTATAGGAGCAGTAAATGGGTAATTAGCGAGCTTCTGCTTCTGTCCGACAGGTTTAGATTTTGACGGCCTTTTTACCATGGTGGCTTATGGAGAATCACCATTTCATCTTACTCTAGCTCTACATTATGCTGACAAAGGTTGGATTATGTGGAAATGGGATTGTGTCCGACCGCTACGTATGCCGCTCTACAGTACAGAAGCGCCGCTTGAACTCGAATCAGCTATGGGAGCAAGCCAGTAATTCTACAGACCCTTGTACGGAAAACTTCAGACACTCCACTGCGGAGCACATATATCAAATGCAAACAAGCTGAAGAAAATAACTAAAGCCTCCTCGAAGTACGTGCGGTTATGCGTCCAGGAATAGACAATTTGCGGTAACAAGAGTTCAAAGGCAAGACTCCAGCCGGCGGATCACACAGAATGTTTCCACGGGATCCAATTCAGGGATACAGTATTAGGAGCGCTTGCTCCATTACACCTGTCCTGTGCGACGAGATGATTATGCATTTGGGGCAACTAAGTATGAAGCAGACGTCCGCGAGTCAGTCACTGCTGTTCTATTCATTCATTGACATATCACAGTAATACATTGTACAATATGATCTTGGGAACCGTATGTGGATTGCAGTACAGAAAAGCACCAACCTATCATAAACGACATTGAATCATAAATCAATCACATCCAGGCATGCAAAATTCCACGTTCCTACTATGCAAACGGTTCCTGTTTTTTGTGAGTGTTGAAGCCCCACGCCTAGGTCGAGTGATGATGCTCGACCTGGTCTTCCGGCACCGTGACATTACACGATGGCTCCTGTCTGTTGGCACCGATGTTATCGAACGGGCTGACTTCAGTCCCATTGTAATCCATCATAATCTGTAGCCACGGGGGTACTAGCAACTCGCGGTTTCGCACAGGGGCAGGTGCAGATGGTTGTTGATGCAAGCTGTGGCGGTGGAAGTCCGTCATAGGCAGTGCTGCGGAAACAGGCGCCAATGGATCCCAGGGAGGCGATAGCATTGGAGACTCAGCCGGGAGCGCCAAGCTGCCGTCCTCAACATGCTGCAAGCGAGGAAATCTTGGGAAGCTCGGTGGCGCAGTTTCTAGTATAGAAGAGAGCCCGAGTGCATTGGACGAGGGAATGGGGTCCGGTGCATCAAAAGAGGGACCTGGAGGGTACAGCTCTTGTGAGTAGTGTCTCAAAAAGGGCATGACGCCGCTTCTGCTTGGATACTGAGGCTGTTCAGCCTCGCCTCCAAAGGGCCACCCTGCCGCCTGCGATGCAGGAATAGACGGATGTAAGGAACCGTCGGTCTCGGAACCGGTCAGATATCCGGATTGAGACCAGGTCCAACCCCAGAAAGATGCAGGCAATGTCTCCCACGAGCGTGGTTCCATAGCCCACGGCATCCAGTGCCATGGATCTGCCGTAGGATCCCCCATCGAATTGTCTGCGGGCATATACGAATCCGGGAGCGCGATTGCGCTAGATGAGGGCGCCCAGCCTACATTATCGCCAATGTCGGATGGGAGAGTGCTGTTCTCATCATCTCTGATCTCATTCCCTTCCCCACGAGCAGTAACGTCTGCAGGGCACGTAATGGATGAGCCACGTTCAGCACCACCGTCTTTTGGGATGGCGACATCTGAAGGGCGGCCCATATCGGACACGCTCCATCGGTGTCCCTCCATGGATGCGCTGGCGTGTGCCTCATACGTTCTTGAGGTGTCACTAGAAGGCTGGTCTGGGTAAATCCTGCTGACTGGCGACCTCGCTGTGCGTGGTTCGGTAGACATCATAGTACGATGGTTCACGCTTTGTCGATCCGACTGAGGAACACAAGTACTTCCGCTTCTCTGGCACTCTTCGCAGGGCCAGATGCGAGAACACTAATAGCCCGTTACGTCAGTCAAATACGCTGTCGACCAACAGTTTACCATGAGTCCCAGTTCCTTGTGACGTCGCGCACCTTGATCTTCCGACGAAAACATCTCTCACAAGCTCGGTGCATCTGGTCCTGTTATTTTCCCATCAGCTAATGCTCACTCAGCAAACGGTGGCAGTTACACTTCATATTGAGGAGAGTGGAACACAAACATACCTTAGCAGGAAATTTGTTCAAGTAATATGAAAACGGTCGAACGTAGGGAACGCACTCGTTTCCGCTATCATGGCAGCTTTCACAGGGCCAGATGCGAGAACACTAATACGCAGTATTAGTTAAAAACGCTGTCCACTGATAATCCACCATAGTATCAATTTTGGATTTTGCGGACATTTATCTTCAAACGATGACACCTCGCGCAAGGATGGTCTAAGAAGCACTGCTATCACTCCATCAGCTAATGCTCAATTAGTGGACGGTGGCTGTAACAATGCATGTTGAGGAGAGTAGAATGTGGATATACCTCTGTAGACATTGTTTTTGATTTCTGTCGAGGTGGAGGAACGCAATTACTTCCGCTCCTCTGGCACGCCTCGCAGGGCCAGATGCGAGAACACTAATAGCCTGTTACGTTAGTCAAACGCGCTGTCGACCAACGTTTTACCATGAGTCCCAGTTCCTTGTGGCTTCGCGCACCTTGATTTTCCGACGAACGCACTCTGCACATGCTCGGTCCACCCTGCGCTATTTCCGTCTATCAGCTAATGTTCACTTAACACACGATGGCTGTCGCGCTGCAGGACTGAGAAGAATGGAACGTCAACATACCTCTGTAGACACATTGGAGTTTCGGTGATCCTCGACGGGCTCAGTGGCACTAGTGTCCTCTGGCTGCTGACGGACATGGGCTGCAATCGATGCGAAGCCTTCTGCTGCAGTCGCAACCCCGCCAAGCCTTTCGTCGGTCCGCAATGCCTCTCTTGACCCCAGCGTGTTTATCTCCTCCAGTGGAGGCAGTGAACGCTGCTCGTCCATGAGTGACCAAATGGCTTAGTTGGTCGGTACACAGATGCCAAAAGCGTGACGATGGGTGGGAAAATTAGCACATACCCGAAAATCTAGTCGGGATGTTGTGTTCATAATGGTTGGCCTGTCAATCATTTATATTATGCTCTGGTCTGAGGGGCAGACTCAAATCACGCAGTAGCGATATAGTATGATAGAATCACACATGAAGAATGCTAGGCATGCCAATACACCGTCATTTTGAATTATAGAAGTGCAGATCATGTCCTTCTCCAGTCAGTTTGCTGTACAGCCTGCTCGGTAGCAGCCAAGGTGATCTCCGTATGCTCAAAAAGGCAGGAGACGGTTTCCCGTTCCTGTGACGAGCGGCAGGAATCAGGGGAGGGGCATCGCTCTCAAGAGCAACATGCTGGCTCCCAGGGGCACACAAACAGTTTCCGGGAGCTTGGGCCGTTTTCCGGGGGGATCTGTTGCTCTTACGACCCCTGGGCTACGCCTTCCTACGTGGTCGCGGCGAACAGTCGTCCGCAGGAGAATGAGGTCCTATGGCCTTCGGCGCGGACATGGTCTCCTAGAAGTCATTGCTCAGTACACAAACACGGGCCTCTGAGTTACACACGCACTGTACGAAAGAACCGAGAATAATTATGCATGAGATCCTCGCATCTGAGGATATCGACGCCAATTCCCCGTCAACCTTACATTCCTCACACGTAACGGACAGTGTCAGTAAAGCAGACTGACCGCTGACAGCTTCGAGCCCAGAGCATCCAGATTGGGGAACAAAGCAAGCAGAGTCCGGTATCCCCGGTTGCCCCGTGACGACAGGGACACAAGGTTGGGTGCCTGCGGAGACTTGTTCAGCACAGGCCATCTGAGAGTAGATTGTCCTCTGCCACCACACCGACGCGGCACTTTGCAATGGTCCAAAACCACCTGGATTCAATGGAAAGCTTTGGGGGTTGGTTCTCTCTTCTGCAGGGAGTGGTCCTGTCGAGTGCTCACTGACGCGATCATCGTTCAACGAAGTAGACCAAGCGTAAGGCGGAGAACACTGGCTGACTTTGGAGAACGACACCGAACGCAACGCCAATTTCGGAGAGCGGACGCTTGGAGTCCTCGATCATTTCTTCTCGTTTGACAATGCGAACCGATATCCCGGGTGCGCTCTGACATGGTTCCGTTTCTCCATCACTGCGAGCGTCTTGTACTTTTCTCGAATGTGGGGGACTTCCATCTTCCAGCTCCGTCCGGTGAGGATGAAGATGGTTCGATGATCATTCTGTGCAAGCCAGTGCTTTGCTCGATCGTTGTAAGCCAACCGGTACAGTATGAATGGGTTCGGCGGACGTGGGATCCTGCCCTGCCGTTGCCGTGCCTCCTGGCGGCGCGTCTCGACGGGACGGTGTACCCAGGCGTACATGTCTCTAACCGGGATGTGCTGCATGCCGTTGGTCCGTGCACTCAGCGGACATGGCAGGTCCAGATCTTGCCTGCTTATCGCTACGTGGTCGCTGTGATCATTCCTTGTCGTGGCTGCGGCGCGATTCGACCGCCGGAGTCTGGTGTTCCGGCAGAGGCTCTGATTTCGTCTGGTCCGCGCCGGCGCCCTTTGCCGGGATCAGCGAGTTTACGTGGGCTTGGGTTCCATCACAGATCTACAGACCTTAGTATTCACCCAGTTGGTACGCCGCGTCTTCCAGTTGAGGCGGAGTGGGGAAGAGATTCACCGGCTGTGGCACCACAAAGTATGGGTTATTGGTCGCAAACTCTGGCATAGGAACAGGTTGATCGAAGCTCTAGGACCGTCAAAGTATGAGACTTCGCAGTTCCTGCTTCAAGATTTGCCGTCCACCCCTACCGCAATATATTCCCTAGAAACTTAGGGAAGAACATCAGGGGTGCACGGGAGGTGCTGCCTAAGTTCCTTACAGGTGGTATCAAGCACGAATCTCGGCCGGAAAATTGGGGGTGGTGGGACAGACACCAGGCCTCTTGATGTGGTTGAGACAAGAGCTGATATTTCCGCCCCAGTCATATTAGGAGTGGATCCAGTTACGTCCGCAGATGGGTCGGACATGCTCCCACAGAACCGAACCGGTAGCACCTTCCTCCAGGATTGGGTGATGATCCAAATGTCAGTCACCGAAAATTGACGTAGTGACCGAGCGCACGTTGAGATCAGGATGGACGACAACCGCAGTCTCGAGGTCTTATAGAGAGGAGGTATGAATCGGGGACCTTCCATACTAAGTTGGCCACGAACACTACAGCTATAGTTTGCTCACCCTGAATCAATAGTTAGATCCTTCCAGTTCGCAGCTGGTGGGACCTAATCTACTGACACCTAAGAGCCCCTACCGACCTAACGACGTACTAGTTACTGACGAAGACGAGTAGGGTACAGTATCCAGATTGGGATAGACTGAGTCGGTATAAGTGTACCCCGGCAATGGTGATTGGTGAGAGCGACCTGAACGGATCCACTGCCAGAGATGAAGAACCGTGGCAAGCGGATTGGACAACAAGGCTATGTAGGGGGTCTCCGGTGGCCCAACGAAGTCATGTTGAACAGCAGCTACATAACTTGTTGATATCCAGGCCCACCAATCAAAGCGATTTGCAGTGCAAGATCCTTTTTTCTGGCTGAATCGTCTTCCCGTAAAAGTATGGTGGAATGAATGCCAGCTCGGATCAAGTGGTTCGGAGCTCGAAACGCCATCAGCAATGCTGCCGTAATCGGAAAATATAAACCCCCCAGACCTGAGATCCCGGAATGCGAGTTCAATCGATAGTCATGGGAAGTTCCCAGAACGGCTCTAGAGACAGGATTTCACGTTCACAACTCTTCGTCCCGTGTGATTGGCCCAGATGGTCCAGGGTTGATAGATCGCTTCGGGATCTCAGGAATCAATTATCGATAAGCATTTCCTAGCCCTAGAGATCCACACGCGTTCCCCTGTGAGGGCTGCGTCAAAATAGAAGTAGATGCAGGCACGACAACACACCGACTAACACGAGAAAGCTTGACGCAAGAGTTGGTCACAGAGACTGAAGCGCAAGAAACTGTCACGACCCATGATATGGGGACGGGAGGCGATAGCGGAGCGATCTTTCGACTCAAGCTGTAGTCTTGCCGCCCCAAAATAACGCGCGTGTTGGGACTACGGGACTCCGGCGCGATGATTTGGAATTGCCTACCAGGGCACTAGGACAGCACCGAACGACAGCACCGAACGACAGCACCGAACGACAGCACCGAACGACAGCACCGAACGACAGCACCGAACGACAGCACCGAACGCCAACCCGCCGCCATGCGATTGCGATCGAGCGAAAGCCATCCTGCGTCCTAGACCTATGCCAGTCGCGTTAGAGCAAACTTTAATAAATGGACCCCGTGGTCCAGATTTCGATTTGATGTGGGTGGAGAGCGCCTTCAATCGAGGTACCACAGGGGCTAACTTGCTATCATGACCTACGACACACTCTTTGCTCTGGGAAGGATTATCCGGATGTGACCGAAGGCGCATAATCTCTGGCCAGCGATCGGCTCGGGGCTGGAGTGCTTCGCCGTCCGGTACCTCGAAGTAGATTGTCCCAAGAGGCGGAATTTGGGCCGAATTTGCCGACAGTGTTAGTCGAGTCCAGTAGCGGGGAGACCTGAACGCCCTTTGTCTCGCGTTGAAAGCTACCCAGGATCTGGTATATGGGCTAGTATGACTGTGGTCCGCTCTCGCGGCTACTTCGGGTTGACTTTTTCTGGCACGGAAAAGGACATCGGCCTGTCGATCTTGATAGAACAGCCATTGGACGGCCCTGATCCCTGGCATCACCACCGCTCAAGCACAATGCAACGCAGCCAACGATCACTCTTCTCCATGTGACTTGAATGTAACCTGACCATTCTAAGCTCTTTTCTGGACCGCGTTATACTGTTCCCATGTCCCATGCTGTGACACGAGACACTTGGCGTCAGTGACGCCTCGGTCTTTATGGTTCGATGGAGGTCTAGTCTTAAATAGCCTAGTTACGGTCGGCCAAGCGGTAGGCCAGTCCCACCGGGGGATTGGCCTTCTATTTCCACCACGTTTTGGTGGGTGGGAGGGTCTGACGCGATTGTTCGACGCCATTGACCTGCGCGGGACATGAGCACATTGGTGTTTCACGAAGACAATCGTATAGCAACCGCGTAGGCTGAGGGATGCGCTAGCAATTTCAGTCTAGCTCCACCATCTCCATATAACTACTGTAATCAGTAATGGATAGCGATGGTAGGGAAGGTACAGGGGATGCGCCGGAGACATGAAATGAAACCGGGCGAGTTACAGCCGCCCAGGTCCATGCTGGTATCTGAGTTCTCCCCTTATGGGATCAAAGCGCAGATCCTAATCACACGTGGGGAACGTCAATCCAGCCTGCCCTGAAACCACATGGACTGATACAGTATCCCTCTCCTACGTGCAGTGCTTGTCTGACGTGATAGACGCCCCGCGCAAATTAGGGCCCTTCCATTCTCTATCAAGGTTTCTCTTCAAGATGGCTATCGTGAAAGACATTTCCTTTATCTTCACCTGTCTTGTCTAGAGCAATTCCAGATTCCAGGGGTGGATTTCCCCGGCCAACTTGCGATCCAAGGAGAAGGGACCTTGCGGTGGATCAACCATCTGTCCAGAGCCGGCGGAGATTCTCGTTGTCAAGAGCTGGTGGCCTTGCCGCGCGTTGTACCCTTTTTGGTGCCGCTGCCAAACAAGAATTGGTGGATTTGGTGCACAGTCTCCTCGAAATCTTGATTCCACTGGTTCTGCTCCCTCATGCTGGGCTCCAAAGCGCTGATTTGCGTCAGTCTAATTGAGACAACGGCAACGTTGCACTTACTCCACCCGTTCAGATAATCTAGATATGTGTCAGCTTGTCATGCGCTGCTCTTTGAAGAAGAGTAGAATTCGTGAAACTGTACTCATTCAGAAGAGGAAAGACCTGCCCTTGGCCATAGCCTCCCTCGCTATCGTCCGCTATCGGGCTGGGGCTTGTACCGGAATGATATATGGCCGCTAGATCGCCATCATCACGCTGTGCGTTATCATGTTTCTCCGTCCCCACGGCGTAGCTACCGGCACCGATCTGGACAGGGTTTTGCGCACACTGTATGCGAGACGTCTCAGCATGCGAGGTCTCACGTCCTAACACCGTCCGCAGAGCCTGTAGCCGCTTGTATTGGGGCGGGCCAGTTGCATTCATGTCGGACTAACGATTGGCCCGGAGAGACGCAAGTTGAAT
This sequence comes from Aspergillus awamori, assembly GCA_003850985.1. Classification (NCBI taxonomy): domain Eukaryota; kingdom Fungi; phylum Ascomycota; class Eurotiomycetes; order Eurotiales; family Aspergillaceae; genus Aspergillus; species Aspergillus awamori. Next base: position 32,117 of record BDHI01000031.1, on the reverse strand, counting down.
AAGGACGGTTCTACCCCAGGGCACGGAACAACTGAAGACAACACGGAGACGCGACAAGCATGCGATAGACGAAACGTGGGTTTATATATCGAAGCAGAGTTGACCACTAACTCCCTGGGCGGCCCTCTCGGGCTGGGTGTTGTTCGGACCAGAAAGTTCGAATCATCACCGAGCGGCGCAACATCGAGTCGAGGCAATTTTGGGCCGACGAGTGTAGATGGTGGGTAGTTAACGTTTCGGACAAGGTGGGCAACTTGTTCGTTTCACCGTGTGGAAACCCCAATTGGTAAAAGTCCTGATTTCTCTTGGTGGTCTGCCCGTGGTTTTTGAATCGGCTGAACCCCCGGCGCCGCTGTTCTCAGGGGAATGCGACTGACTGTTAATACATGGCATAGGTCTAGACAGTTTGGATCCGTCAAGACTCCGAGGGATATGGAAGATAGCAGTATATCATTCGCAAACAGCGCTCGGCTGGAATCAGATATTATCCGTTTGGGGCAATTCAATGTAGCGTTTGGTAAAACCCTAAAACGGCAGTGATCAACGATAACCCGCGGGCAAACTCAATCAGTGTAAGGCGCACAGGAAAGGATTAAAGGGCCGTCTGAGCTTTGCTCTTCGCTTGCCATCCCTCCCTTACTCTACGCATTGCCGCCATTGTTCCTATATGACATCGTCGCATCATCAGTCGAGATAATCTACGGCCAACCGATAACACCTCGTGGCCGTCTAGCCCACCACGTTCCAGAATGGGTCACAACCGTGCAACATGCGACAGTCCGTCAGGCAGCGTGGCCGAAATACCGTGTAATCGGACGGGTAATAAAGGCCCACTTTCACAAGGCAGCTTCCTGGCCTGTTTTGATCCACATCAACTGGCAAGCACTCTCCAAGCCATGAGTGAATCTATGGCCATGCCTCATGCCACCAAAGGTGAACTTAAGGCCCGTGCACATTCGTTTACGTCAGACCCCCAAGTCGCGTGCGGCTATATGGGTATGCACACAGAACACATATGCGAAAAAGAGCCATTATCTAACAACTGGACACAGGCTCCGAGAGTCTAGTTGCCGACTTCTACCCGAAGACGCCTCCTAACAGCCCACGCACAGTTCCGTTGGAGCCTGTGCTAACTGAGCACATGTCTACGTGAGAGAGTTGAGTCTTATCCGAAGAACGCGGTCATCAGAGGCTAGCTGCTACGACGGTGATGCGCTTTCATCTATTGGGTTGGTATAATCTATGCAACTTTGAATTGGGGGATACGGGGGTGCCGGGTGTTGCATTGTGTCTGTGCAATGCCTGATAGGCTAGACAGACCACATTTCTCTAATAACTCTGTTAAGAGTAACTTGAGATGTTCACAATCGATTGAATTCTCTGGGCAAATTTCATAGACGTGCGCAGTTCCGCTGGCCTTCACAGTGAGCAGATCCGACCACGCCTCCCAGGCACATTCCAGCAAAGGTCCAACCTTATGTCGAGACACGAGGGGAAACCGAACGCAAAGAGTCACGTAGAGCGCCTGCCCCCAGAAAACTCGTAGATCCGACAACGCATCATATCCACTGCGGTACTGGGGCATGGATATCGGGAAGGTTCAAGCGGCGGTCCCATTTTTCTCTGGCTCGAGCTTCCTTCCTGTGCGAGTCGGACAGGGCCTCTTGCAGCTTGCGCATCACAAGGAGAATACGTCGGTTTCCCACCGGACTGACTTCGGGTTCAAATTCATGCTGCAGGATCAGATCATCGGACACCTCGCCTGCCACGGCCGCGAGGTCGTCGAAGATTCTGAGGCATGTGCGGAAGAACCGGTTCTCATCTTCCTGGCGCTTCCATTGTCGCCACTTCTCTTCCAAGGTGTCTCGCAACGAACGCGGACCGTTCTTTTTGGCATTTCGAATCCGCACACGGGTCGTCTCCAGGGCCATGGTTGTGCCCCGGGCCAGCGCAATTTGATGGTCGATCAGATTGATCTCCGGGAGATCATGTCTTGCAGGAGAATCGGTCGGACTCCTCCCCTTGCGCAGGATGGATAGCGGGGGAACCGGGGCGACCTCATGTTCTCGACTGTAGATGCTCGATGCTGCTTCGTTTGCTGCTCTTCTCGTCCATATTGCAGACAGCGGCATGGCTCCGTTGGAGATTGGATTTAAAGTAAAACTGGCCGCTTGTGCAGACGAAATTGTGGAGTACCGATCCCGATCCAGCACAAATATATATACTCGGAGGGGTGTGTGAGGTTTGGATTGCGTGTATGCGTGCAGACACACTCAGAAGACGGACTAGCGTGAGTCTTCCTTCACTGACCCTCATATTTCGGGCTCGGACATTAGCCGTTCGTTGGTTAAATCACGACTTTCTTTTCCTGGATCCGACCGCGTGAAACCTGGCCCATGCTCCGTTTGCTGGTAGGCGGACAAGATCGTAAATTAGGTGTCGAGTGCTGCTGCCGAGCACAATTGTTTGTCCGTGGAGCAGGCCTGCCCGCTATACAAGAGACCCACCCTAGCATCACCCAGTCCATCTGCAGACCCAGGATGCAATTCTATATTTCAGGCGCTCCCAAGCCGCTTCCAGCGGGCGTCAATGCGCACTACTTGACACGATTGGCACCGTCATTATTAATCGGTATACTTGTGTGCATTCGCCCCTGAAAGAATATTGTTTACTACGGTAGAGAATCTAGAATTGAAGGTGCGTAAAGTCACCAGAGCTGGGTGCAATGTCATCACCAAGAAAGTTGATTCTTCATTGCCCATGGTGACTTTTATTTGTCCATGGTGAGCCCCTGTCATGTGCGGGTCGCTGACCTTAACCAGTGAAAGCCAGCAATACTCGCCAGCACTTGCTGAGATAACACGCTGTGCCCAGACCTAGTCTTGGGGTACAGTGGTTGTCTGTGCAGGAAGATCGAATTGACGGAACTGCCCAGAACAACCGCTCCGTCCTACGTTTCCACATCTTCTGGAGTCCTACTACAGCCCCCCTTTTTTTTTGATTTTCTTTTTTTGATTTTCTTTTCTGATTCATACGCTGACCCCTCGCCTGAGCGATGTGTAGGGTACCACTAGGTCTATCCTCTATGTACAACCGTAAACCGTAGACTATTACTTTCCTGACCTGACGAACTTGGAGCCACGTCAAGGCCTGTGCCTGGGGTTGTGTTCTGTCGCCCTCGTGGCGCGCGACTTGGAAATCTCTGCGATGTCTCTGCAAAGTCCAGTACCGCTCCGAGGATGCTACTGTCTGGCGGAGCATCTTCCAACTTACCTTCTTACCTTAACCTGCTCCTCCCAGCATTCCTGAAATGTTGTTGAACGCTCTCCCAATCTTCAACCGCATTCCTTGGCGCAGCCCTTTCAGTTGCGGGCAGTCGATCAGTACATGGACCACTGTCTCTATCCTGCCACACTTGCATTGTACGTGGTTTTGAAATCCGTGCCGCTTGCCGTGTGTCGCGAGCCATGAGTGACCGGTCCACAGCTGCGTGAGGAGGGAGGCTCGGTTCCGGGGAAGTGAGCCGTACAGCCGGTGTGTGCGGCTTGCTGGCAGGCCACATCTAAAACTGCAATGCTCGAATGAAAACAGGATTTCGGTTGGCTTCGCTATCAAACGCATGCTGGTCCAAATTCCCAACCATTAAGTCCCAGCCGGAACTGGAAGAGAGAGAAAAAAGGGAAGACACCTGCTTTCATAATATGTACCTCCAAAATTAAAGTATTATAATCAAACCCCCTGGTGTCTGATTCCTATGCAAAATTGATATTCTCTTTTCGAACGAAGTAAATTCATAATTGCAGCCAAATCGGAAATCAGAATCCAGTAACGTAGCATAGAATTCAAGAATCTCATTGCCTTGATATCGAGTGGTGGACGAAAGACCATCTGGTCCATTTGAAGATTTTTAAAGGACGAATTTGCCCGTCTCCAAAATTTTGGTCCTTAGTCTACATGGTTGATAGGTCCATGGTGGAACAGCTGAAGCAATGTTGGGCCAGGACGATATGAACCCAATATATGCGCAAGTTGCCAGTTAATCTGGGGTGCCTACTCGGTCTTCCTGAACCTAACAGCTTGGATATACGTCTTCACTTTCACCGTGGTGAACACTGTTTCGCGGGGGCAATTAGTGCCAGCCTGCGGATTTACCAGAATCTCCAGAGCTTCACTTACATGGTCCTGAATACATCATCGGCGGTTGAATTCGAAGACTCCTGATCTGTTCAACTCTACGGTTCAAAAATTAAACATGTCAATCTGTACATCAAGCCCTGGGTCGTATATATAAGCTAGAAGGTAAGATGAAAAGGAAAAGAACAAACCAAAGACCCACATACATGGTTATAAACTGCCAGTATAATGGCCCACCTTCTGAGTAGCCTGCTGAAGCCACATCTCCCCGCACAGCTTCAAACTGTGTTTTCTAGGGTGGAAACCACAATGACTCCCACTTCGTTCCTATCTCGGAGTAGACTCCCACCACGCCGTGGGCTATGGAGGGTCTTCATCCGATCATCCGCCCTCAGAAAAGCACCACCGGCCGGCAGTGTCTCCTGGAGAGCCTCTTCCATTCTATTCATAGTCGTGCGTTTTGAAACATGGGTAATAATAGAACTTCATACTTGCTGAGAGTTTCTGTGCCTGACTTGCCCGTAATGGGCAGTCCCTTATCCTAGCGGCTGATCGTCTTGCTCTATCATACGGATAAATCAGGGTGCTTTCGGCAAGCGGGAAGTCCAAAGGCTGGAGACCGCTTCACCTGCTTGTACCCAGAAACTTCACGTATCCTTAGGCCTCATGGATCAGACCGAGCACGGACGTACAGACGTAGAAGTCACCCTCGCAGCCCCGCAACTGCTAACCCCTTTCCCATTGGACTAGCAGAGAATGGCCTAGGATTGTCAATTTCACCCTGCTATGTAACAGGTACCAAGGAAATCGAAGATGAAGCGCGTTCCGTCGTGGGAAGCTGAATATTTTTCTAGCTGATGATGCGGCTGATGGTGGACGACGAATAGGTGCTGGGTTTCCGAAACTAGGGTTAAGGAGCTCGCTGCGAACTTGGATAACACTGGAAACTAGTGTACAAGCGCACAATGGGATACGAACTCCTAACACAATACTTGCGATAGTTGAAGAGTAGAATTAAGAGAATTCATCTATTTCTGCGGTTATATAATCTCTCGATCTCAGACTTCATACCCGAGGCGACCTTAGCAATGTACCCTTTCCAAATAATGAGTTTTAGAAGGCGTGCAACGATGATTTTGCTGAGAAACCTGTCATTTGGTTTCAGCCAGTACCGCCAGACCACAGTCGTCTTTCCGTTTCCGGCATCTTCATAGAACAAGTTACCTTGCCAAAAATCAAAACCCGTTATCGGCGGCAAGCAAGCATAGACATAGTGGTGAGAGGATGCATCACGCTTAATGACAATCTCCTCAATTCTACTGCTGTCCGTCATAGTATACGTGATACTGGAGCCCGTTTCGTTAAAGTTTTCGGATGTCTCCCATGACCGTGCCCCCGGAAACCAGCGGTAAGGCTGTATCACTTGGCTGAAATCGATATTTTTGGGCAGGTTCTCCCAGACAAAATCCAGAGGTGCGTCAATAGTTATAACACTGGTAACGACATATGTATCTTCTTTAGGAAGATCCACCGACATTCGCTGGATATCCCCGGGAGTAGGCATAGTTGTTTGTCAGGTAAGCATCAAGTAGTCAATCGAAAAATCGAAAATCGTAAAGTCTGGTACGTTGAGAACCATTTAGAAGAGCCTCTTTCGATCTTTCCCAACGGCTTTGATAGGGAGTGAAAATCTGCCGGTGAGCAGGGTGGTGGACCAAAAATGGGATGTTAAAGTTTGGTTGTCATGACGCAAGACTCGACCTTATGTATACTGCGACATTTGAGCTGTCGAATGAATTTCTACCTGCCCGGAAGAAGTTAACTTCCTTCATTACATCATATGTATGCGATCACATGTCAGTACCGTGTTGTCTCGTTTGCTAAGTACAACAGAGGATATCCAGAGGACCAAATGAGAATTTGTTGGGGAGGCGTTACCTAATCCAGCAATCAAATTTATCAAAAGAATGTATTATGGATAGATATCTTGCTCATTATCAGTTTCTCTACCCTGAAACTATCTATTCAGACCACCATGATTGGAACATCTCCTGCTGAGTACTTCTTCATTCGCATTTGCATTCTTTTTCTTCACAACATTGCGCCAATAAGTACTTTGTACTGCATTCAGTTACTCCTCGCTCAATTCTTCCATCTACCGACTTATGTCGAAATCATACCGTACCCTATCCAAATCTGGCTCACTGCAGAGGCAACCTTTTTCGCCGCTGTATTCGTACCCGTCAAATACGCTCTCGACCGCTCTCCCATCTACCACAGGTATATATCTACGGCGTGCAGAGAGCAATTATTTGAGAGTTGTCATGCGAATGTGCCAAATCTGGAGAGATATCTTCGCCGGTGGCTTATGGTCTCAGAGGGTGAATATATCAGACGCGATAATGTGAAAGACTATATCAGATGGGCCTTCTTCACACCTGGATATGCGCGGGAGCGGGACCAGCAGAACGAGGGGGAAGTCGAGACCTATGTAACCGAAATTGAGAAGTTGATTGGACGAGAACTGCCACCGGGAAGAATGGACGTGAAAAGCCTTGGACAGCTTCTAAATGAAGCGGGCGGTTCACATAGGAGTCTACTATGGTACACTGTCAGGAACCTCCTTTCTATGTGTGGAGAATCCCATCAAGCTGACATTTCGATTGACGTTAGTGCATCTTTGTGGTTGACACAATAATGTATTGCAAGATGTCATACAATGGGTTTCACTTTCATCGCAACTCCCTCTCGCGATTCTTTACCGTCTTTCCATTTCGCCCTCCCACAATACTCACGACCTACCGTTCACCGGCGCGGCACCTCACATATTGGCATCGACGGCATACATCCAGGACCCGGCTACCCGTACTATTCATACATGGTATCGGAGTTGGGCTGTACCCCTATACGAGCTTCCTCCGGGACCTCGGTAAGGAGCTAGAGAGGGGAGCAACCGACGATAGTGACGTTGGCATTATCGCACTTGAGATTATGCCGATAAGCTCTCGAATAACCCATCCGGCCCTGGAAAAGGATATGATGATACATGAGATCATGGAGATTATGCGGTATCACGGGTGGAGCCGCTTCGTGCTTGTGTCTCATTCTTATGGCTCCGTAATCGCCGCACACCTCCTTAAATCCGACCAGTCTGCTCCGCTAATTGGACCAATGGTCTTTATCGATCCAGTATCATTTCTCCTCCACCTGCCTGACGTGGCATACAACTTCATAGCCCGACGGCCAGCACGGGCGAACGAATACCAGCTATGGTATTTCGGAAGCAAAGATATAGGAGTTGCGCATACGTTGGCAAGGAGATTTTCTTGGGTTGACAACATCATTTGGAAGGATGACCTCAGGATAAAGAGCGATAATAATCAAGAGGAGGGCAGAAACGTTACAGTTGTTTTAAGTGGTAAGGATTTGATCTTGGATGCCGAAACGGTGGGGCAGTACTTGATGGGTTCATCCTCAGGAGCCTGGACAGTTGACAACGAGTCAGCACAAGCATGGAAAAACAGGCCCTGGGTTGGACACGGACTTGAGCTGCTGTGGTATGAACAGTTGGATCATGCTCAGGTTTTTGATTCTGAGAATACTAGGGGGCCACTCATTAAGGCGGTCTCTGTGTATTCAAATGCAATTTAAAACTCATTTCTCGTTCGCAGCTAGCCTCGTTCATATTCTGATGGCTACGTAAATAACGTTGCCCTGTCCATTTAATGACCACACAATGCCGGAGTGATTCTCACCGTTTCAGAATTTCGAATCCCCTTGGTGAACGGGAGCAACGCTACATCTTACAGCTTAGCAGGGAACAGGTGCCAGTACGTTTTCATTATTGTTTAGTTGGAATGGCCCGTACGGCAGTCGCGCGACCCAGGGTGGTTCTCACCCAGCTTATCTCAAAGCGTATTTCGCTTACCTGGCACCATCCCTTTAACTTAAAATACATATTAAGATTCGCAGTCTTCTAAAGCTATTCTAGATAACCAGAATAGCAGGTTACATATTCCAATATTTATCTATAGTCAGCTTACATTCAACCTATGTAATCCTTTCTCCAATATTCTATATCTGCATAGCGGAAGAAGGTAAGATAATAAATAAGCCCCAATAGCTTATTTAGAGAATGGCAGAAATGATATAATAAATAGACCTAAGATTATAATCTATAAAGATACTTCCCCCTACTTAGGTAGCCCAGAAAGTTAGCGTGCAGGGTTTCATTTTACCTAACACTCAACGGAACCCGAGTGACGAATTGAAGCGAAATTGTTCCGCCCCCGCATGGACAATATCCGGCCAGTCGCGCGGAGCAATAGAGAAAGAAGCACACAGTAGATGCTTAGTTTTCAATTTAGACAGTACGTTAGGTAAAAATGCAGTAGAGTGTACGTATGACGCTCTGAGAAATTGACGGACCGCATGGAGATGGGCTGTGCGATATAGGTAGCCACAAACGAGATGAGATCTAAGTACGAGAGTGGGAAATGACTCCTGAATGGGAAGTATACTATATAATTTCTACTGAAACTACTATATCCAATGCAACATAGTTGGAAGTCATCCTCCGGTATAGCACCCCTACGTGGCTTGTTATAGGGGTGTTCTGTGGAGTCCTGAGCCGTGGAAGTAGGCTGATTCCCCAACAGACCGACATGAAAATCACCCAAGTAATGTGAATCAAAGAAATCGTGGGTCGTAGTCACCATGTAGTCCACAGGAGCTCGGTTCCTATCTGCTTGTGAAAGAGGCTTGAAGTCTAGCGTTGCCATTCAACCAGTCACAGCCGAATGTTTGCGCATGGCCCTGAGCCGCAATGTCTAGCCCGATGTCAGTCGAGGCTGCACTGGTGAGAGAGGCACCAACTACCTCGGGTATGTATTGAGGTGCTTGTGTAGGTCCATGCTCTCATCCCGGTGCGTTCGATGTGGTGACCCTGTGGAGGCAGCGAGGACTGGCTGATCATCCAGTGTCTTTCAATGCTTGCTTTCAAGGTTCTTCAGAGGATAGGCGGATTCGACTCTCTTGCTTCTTGTGCCTAGCGTCCAAACGCTCCTCGATTAACTTGAGGCTCCTCGGATGAGCAGTTTGGATATTCCAGAACTGAACGCATCACTCATAGGTAAAGAAAGTTGAAGCGCGAGTTTATTAGGCTCCCGTTATAACGAGCTCAAGCGAAATATTTGCGAACCGGCTGCACTGCTGAGGCAAGATACATAGGGATCGACTTGAATGGATTAATATGCCTGATATGCTCGTCACATCTCCGATTCGCTATTCGTAAGATGCGATGAGCCGCCTCGTAGTATTGTCGGAGTGCTCCACTTTCGGCATCATGCGGACTATGAGTGCCCCGACCAGCCGAATTCTCGACATGGGGATGGCCATTTGCCCCCAGGGCGGCAATTTTGAGACCTGGATTCGTCATAGCTGTAGATAATCAAATGAGATAGCTGGGCCTTGGCGTAGATATTGTACACGGAACAATGCTGCTGTGTTGAGATTCCATTGCCCTTTCTACCGGTGCGCCAAAGGCTAAATACAGCCCGCGAAAATGGAGATAGCTGGGTAAGGTCAGGCTAAAGCAGCGTACCGCACTTGCTAGGGTTTCCAGTTTCAGACGAGCCTCCATGGTAGATTCGAGTGTTGAAACCCGGCAGTTTGACTTTGAATGGTGATAATCTCGATTAACCGTTGTAGACACAAATGGCGGGTCATGGAAGGTTTGGGCTTCCTTCATTGAAGAGTTGATTACGAGGGACCACGCCTTCAGTGATTGGTTACCGCAGTCCTGCAAGGCCTTCTAACGTTGGCTTGGGTCAACCTCCATAAAGCAGCTTGAAGTAGGGTCGCCCGAGAACCAGTGAGCGTTGTCAACTGGGAGCAATACTTCCATTTGGGTCCAGTCGAAGGCAGTCGGTGCCCGACGGATAGTACTGGCAAAAACATCCATTTTCCAGAAAGCCCGGAAAGCACAACTGTTTCTTTTTGCGACTGGTGGACGCCCTCCGTCATCACGGCCCTCCCTGGAGTAAGAGGATGCAGAACTTGCTTCGTATATCAAACTGACCCATAGCCCCAGAGATCTCTATGCCTTTCCGCGAACGTCAATCGACAATGTTATGTAACAATAAGAGCCTGTATAACGAAAACAGGCGCCGCCTAATCGTCACACTCCATGAGCGACTTGTTTACGTACGTGAAGGCAAAGTCAACGAAGTACGCAGGCTGCCGGTCACTCGTTTCTGTGGTATCACTAGCTGGGCTGTTAGGCTTCAATCCACAAAACCGCGAGGCATAACCGATTATGGCGGCCAAAAGCGCAGTAAACTGAGAAAGCTAAGAGGCCGGTATCTTTCTCCGTGTGCCAAAGATTCGAGGGTCAATGCCGATAGAGAACCTTCAGGCCTTCCCTCTCCGCCACCTTCCCTCTCCGCCACCATCCAAACTCACGAGCGAGTCCGAAAAGACTTAGTCAAAAGAGGCCGAAAGTTGCGGGATTTGGCTGGCTCGCACATACAACTGCAAAGGCAGCGCATTATTACGAACAAGGGAAAGATTATTAAAATCAACATCAACAGTCGAGTGGCAGGGGACGCCGCATTTTTTCATGAGATGCAGCCAAACTACTCCCGACCTTTACCAGGGGTAAAGACAAGAATAGCATTGCGGTCATTAGCATACGTGCGATGCTCATGGAGGACCGCGAGCGAGAGAAGGAGAAAATGCCAGGATACGGGGTGGACGTGCAAAAGCTGAACGAGACCGATTTCTTGGTCGCCTGCCCAACAGTATGCTGTTCCAGCTTCAAGGAGAAGATATTCTGTATGTGATACGACTGGCAATTACTTTGCATCCGACTAATTTTATCCCAGTGGAGTGCGCAGGCAGTGCTCTTTGGGAAGTGTATTGGTCATCCGAATCGTTCGACTGCCTGCAGGTCCCTTCACAGACAATGATCCTGCTTTTGTCATTGGCGAAAACCCGACTGGGTCTGATACCAACGGTACCGTTCGACGATGTAATTTATGGGAAAGGCCAAAGACTCACCATCCTTCTGAAGTATGTCGTCAAAGTGTCCTTACTCAATCAAGACAGCAGGCTAACTCGTGCTACTGGTCCACCAGGAGTTGGAAAGACGTTCACAGTTGAGGCAACCTCGGAATATTTCAACCTTCCTCTCCATTCGGCAAAGAACCCCCGTGGTGCTGGCTGTGGCCGTGATACATGTTTCCAGATATCTGCAGGCGAACTTGTCGTCGACCACGGCGACTCGAATGCGCTTGAGCAACAACTGGAAGCAGTATTTAAGATCGCAAAACATTTTAATGCCATGCTTCTCTTGGACGAGGCAGATGCGTTCATGGGGCAGCGTACATCTTATCACGATACTCACAATTGCCTTGTGACCATCTTCCTCCGAGAGTTCGAATATTATCAAGGAGTTCTTCTCTTGACTTGGAATCGGGGTATCCAGTTTGATGATGCAATACTCAGCCGGATCACTTTGACCATTAAGTATGGGAATCTAACGAGGGAGTTTCCCAGAGATCTCTTGTCCAAGGCGCGTACGATGCAAGGATCTGCCACTGTGGAGGAGCACGACCTCCAACGATTGGAGCCTTTGACTCTAAACGGACACGGGGTAAATTCCAAAGCGCTGCTGCGCTCTTCTCACTTCTTGACTAACCTGAACCAGATCAAAAATATCGCAGCAATCACACATGCTCTTGCCGAGGCGGATGCCAACCAAGTGAGGTAAAAATACTTGGAGCTGACCGCAAAATCAAATGACAGATTTTCGAAGGAGTTTGGTCAACGGGGGATGGTTGATGGAATGTATCTTTAGCAGCAATGCCCGGGAAGGTCGTGTAGATAATTCCGCCGCTCAAGCCTGCCGTGCAGTCGGGCTCTTGCAACATGTAGGGTTCGTATTGCGAAATGGGTATTTAGTACTCGGTGTTAGATAAAGACCGCGACGTCTTGTGGCTGAATGCTTTGCAACATTTCCGGATAGACTGTTACAGGCTTGAGGTACCGCCGTGTTGCGGAATTCCCACCCTTTCCAAGCCGGGCTTATATTTCATCGCTCTGACGCAGCGAGTACGCCGCGTATCGGCAGAGATGGATTCAGGGGCCCTAGCGCGCTTCAACCATTTCACATCCTCCAGGTCAATGACAACCAAGCGGCCACTCAGGGCATCCGACAGCATATTACGCCACTTGCTCTCTCAGTGGATACCACCACGCGATTGGAGCACGGTCAGAGCTCTGTCGCGCTCTTGGTGAAGGAAGCGGGAGTTCCCATCACTGAACAGTGTATCTACGGGCAAGGAGGGTGGCTTTTATAAGAAACACTGTTCGACCACACACGTGCAGCTGTTCGAATCCAACATCTCGATCTCGGGCAAGTTGACGATTGAGCTGGGGTGTGAACTTCTGCAGTCCGATGGAGTGTCTTGGACCACCATGGAGTTTCCAGTTGGGGAAATTTTTATCCAGTGGTTCTCGGTTAGCCAAGCCGCGGATGCACGCAACGGTGCAGTATGGTCACGTAGAATGTCCGTCTTGCCGAGAGGTCTGTTTATGGTCTCGGCCGGCTCGTGTCCTTTCACCTTCCCGGGTTGATTGGCGGTGGTTGCCTAGGCCGCGGCTTGATCGGATGCGCAACGCGGCTGCAGCAGATGGCGAATGCGATTCTTGATCACTGCCGCCGCCTTCAGTGGACGAGTGCTTCGGTGTCGCTGCGCGAGGTTGACAACGAGCGCGTGTGTAGTGTATTTTCCGAACTGGTTTCCAGTGAGAGGGCCAATAATTAGACGCCGGCGGGTCTTTACGAAAAGTTTCGGGAATTTCTTTCGACACGTCGAGAAATTCGACCTTCCAGGTTGTTAGCTGGTCGTGTGCCACATCGTGCCAATTTTGAGTCGGAGGTTCGACGGCCAGCGCTTGAAGCGTGATAGCAAGCAGACAGTCCGGTGGAGGCGCAATTCATCGTCCGCCTGCACATCCACTTGCACATCTTGATTCGGGATAAACAAAAAATATTGGATAATGGCGGGATCATCTTTTGTCGATGCCTCGTGTTCGCCGGTCGTTGGGGTGTCCGCGCGTCCTCAAGATCCATTTGCTCGAGGCTGATATCCAGCGAAGTTTCCGACGATTTTGCGCGATCATAGAAGGTCACTCGGCCTTGGATCCCAAAATCATATCGAAGGGGTTCATCGTCTCGTAAAGCGTTGATAACCTTTTCGATACAGTTATCCACCGTGTCTCGCTCCAAATTCCGAAGAGAGGCTTCCGAATAGATCGGTCTGTTCTGGATATTCGTGACGACATAATCGATTTGGGTATCAAAAGGGAATAGTGGGTGCGAGGTGAAGGCAGCGGTGCGGTCGAATTTCCCCCAAACTTCTTCCTGTAGTTGGGGAAAGTCACGCCAAGGGACGATGTGCTTGGGGTAGAGTCGGTTCACTGGATCGGCTGCGTCGCCCTGAGTAGTAAGGGTGGCATCTGCCTCAACTCGGATCGCTCGGGAGAGAGAATTGTGGCAGCGATCGAGGAGGCGAAACAGGGAGTTGGGTTGCACTCGCCATTGTGCCTCTTCTCGCGCCTGTCTCTCTTCTTCCTCACGGCGCTTTGCCGCTTCTCGCAGCCTTTGTTGTTCTTTACTGACGTCGTAATTCGGCTATTGTTTCCTCCATCCCGTTTCGAAAGAGTTACTCGGCTGATAATCGATTGAAAGCAACTCAAGAACGGAGGGGGTTTTAGCCGGCGCGGGGAATAGAGTCGGGAGAGAATTGCGTGTCGGGTTGTTTACCAGCTTACTCACCCCTTCGGCCGGAGCCCACATATGCCTCAGGCAGAAATATACGTCCGTTTCTGGCTCAATTGTCCCCGAAATAGTGCGCCGGCTCGATGATACCTAAATTTGCTATGTAGTAGTTAGAGAAGTTCGATCCCCCTTCCAATCCTTAACAAGTGGAGTCAACTATTTCAATTGCATCACTCTCGATACTCACAATCCGTTTATATAGGTACTGTAGAGGATGCTTCCATTGTACAATCTTGCTGAGATGAAATTGTACAACCAAGAAATTAGTGAGCAAGTACATACGCTTTCCAAACACAGTGAGTTGGCTTACCTCTCTCATTGACTGCTGATTTTGCGTAACGGCGCTACTGTATAATCTAGCCTTTGAGGGTTCGACACCACACAGTTATTACCCATTGGATCTCATCGACAAGTGGAGAAAAGTCCGTAATTCCCCGTCTATTTTACACCGCGAGGGTGCCTCCTTACTGTGGATTTGGCTCGCCGATACACTTGGCAGCCAATTCATTCCATGCTAGCGCTTGGGGTCCCGAATAGTGTGGGGGCCTCTCTCATCAGTGGATGAACATCAAGTGGGGACCAACGCCTACCTGTTGCTCTCGTGGTAGAGGCTAGTAGCGGTGAGCATTGAGAAACATGATCTGGCCATTGTGTTTGAGTCACTTTGCCATAGGCACGTCGGTATCACGTTCCCGACAACATCCGCGGGACTTCCGAAAGTGAACAGGACGGTGAAATGGAAGCAGACAGTTGAAACTATCCTCCAACAGGGCCGCTCTGTCTGCTTTGCTTAACAGTATTCATGACGTAACTGCGCGGGGAGGCCACATCTTGGTATGACCACCAACGCCATCAACCAGCTGGATAACGCTCTCCTATGCCCAGGGCGCATTGATATGGAAACTGACTTCGGCTATGGCTGTCTAGGGACAATTTGCACGTCCTTCACGCAGCCGCCACTGGGTACGTCCTGGGTGTTCGGGACGCAGAGGAGCAGTTTCGCCCATATTTCTCGCCAGCTTGCGCGGAGTAGACGTCAGATATATCGTCCTTCTCTCTACTATATTCACCAAGGATGTCGCTCCTTGTCGGTACCGTGCAGCAGAGGTTCAGAAATACCTTTGGCAGTACAGAAATCGTCCTATAGGAGCGGTCAGCGATGTTGTTGGCTTCTCAAGCAAACCACAACCGCACTCCCACTTGGACATCGATTGCAAGAAAAGGGTATCATCATTTCATTCCTCTGATTCAACAGATTACTTGTGTTCAACGGCCATATCCATAGCATCTGGGTGAGTGCCGTGATCATCTCCCAGGGCAGAGCGCACAACGACGAGGCAAACAATCAGCCCATGTCCTTCTCCAACATGCTTCAAATAATAGCAAGTCTGGATAGTTGAGGTGGACACACGGAAAGGGAGATGCAACCTATCACGCGTGATCGTTAGGAGAAACACTGGTCTGCATTTATCCGATATTACTCACCTGCTTCCCGTCAAACGACGGAACCGATCAAATGGCAGTGGGGGGTGACACCGTAATGGATGTCCCTCTAAAGTCGTCATCTTCGAATCCGATAAGCTGAAAATTTCTGCCGCCTTTGGGCAGGTGTCTTGACTCACAATCCAACAGCAGATTGCGTCGAATCACAACGAACACACGAATTCGCCTGCACAACGGAAGAAGATGTCCGGACTGGTATACACATATCCCAAGAAAGAACATGAGCATGCCGTTCCAGAAGCGGCGGAGAAGAAGCTGTGCAGTAGGAATTCCATAGGCCAATCTCGGGAGAAGAACCAGAATATGTTCCCGGCCAGAATCGCGGAGGATGCATCCTGCCCAATCTTTAGAAAATTAAAAATCTATAAAACTTGGTCGCTTACCCGTAGCAGCACCTCCTAAACCGTAGCGAATGTTTTTCCGTGGTAACAAGTCAAAACGAGCTCTTGTTGTCGTTTGGTGGGTAAGCAGGCTTGCTGCAATTCCCACTTAAGCAAACTAGTATCTGTAAGTAAGGCTCGGGTGTACTGTCGAAATATCTCCTGCCCCAACAATGCCTTATCCTCACTGGGCCTGGAGGTGTCGACTCGGCCTCAAACCGGGTCAGCCTTCTCACTCCAGTAAGAGGACTAGGGAAGCGTAGGAAATGGAAAGTCACATCTATGGCAATTCCTTACCATGCTTCGAGAAAGGGGATGGTTAGAAGACGGGACACTGTCGCACGAAAGCTGGCTGCCGTTGATGGGTCCATGAAGGTGACTTTATAGACCACGTACCTCCATGCCAAGCGTGATGCTCTATAACTGATTAGGAACACTATACTAGCCCGGCAATTTTACAGATATCAATGTCTCGCAACTTCTCATGGCACGTACCCGTTCTAAAGAAGACGGTTGAATGGAGTACCCGACCATGCCCGTCCGGTGGAGTTTTTCACCACTTTTCCACCAGCTACACCGGCCATTTCCCTTGGTCTGCAGGACATCCAGATCCCCAGGCCCGGTTATAATAGACCGCGATCCGGCATCTCAAAAGGCCTACCACATTTTGAATGAGAAACAGATGGTCGTCTACACGTCTTACTAATCTTGAGGCCGTATTATGATGCTGGTCAAATGAAGGAGTGGAATCAGGGTGTTCAAGTGTCGGCACCCGGTGAAGATCCGTCGAAAAGAAAGGGCAATTTTGTCTCTCCACTCGACAGTTCGCGTACCATCGGGGAAGCCGTGGTTTCAGTCCAACACAGCCCTGGCTGGTCATCTTTAGGAATTTGCACCTCGTTCGAACCATATACCTACCTTTTTCTGACCCAACCGGGCTCTGCTTTGCACAGAGCCTGGGTAGAGGACCTTGTTGGTGCGAGGTCTTTCACCCAGCTACCAGACGGGCACTCTTCACACGGACACTCTTCGAGGGCGTATTGTGCACTGCCATCACCCAATTGGATGGACACATCCTCCGACTGAACATTATACTTTGCCGAGTCACTTGAGATGAGGAGAGATTGGAGGTTGATTATTGCCTCCATGGAAAACCCGCGCATCAATCTCGTTGATATAACCCAGGTCAACGTTGGACGGCGTTTCCGAGCACAGAGGCTTCCAACGAGAGCTTTCCTCAAACGCCCGGCCATCTAGCTGAGCTAACCTAATCTCAGTACTGTATCAGGTCAAGGCACAGAATCACGGTCGATTATGACTGGGCTCGCGTCTTGTGGTCAGAAAAATCCTCAATCATCGACAGTCAACGCAACATTCTCTTATCTGACCGAGCCAGCTATGCATGAACTTTACCATCAAAAGCATGAATATGACCCGAATCAGAAGCAACGCAGGTGATATATGTAGAAGTCGATAACATAGGTGCTGTAATAGCACGGACTATCATAGCGGAAAGCAACATGACTACTCATAATAGTATGTGATTAAACTCAGAGAGTACAGAGTCGGGCATTTCTATCGCTGCGAGCACAACCGCCTGGCCCTCTAGATGGCAGTATCCACCAAGGCAAAACACGATGGCAACTTTCTCTGTTCTCCCAACCGACAGGCTCTCGATGACTGAGATATTCCGTCTTGAGCACACGGTACCAGTCATGCTGCCCACCGTTACCCTCAGTTTACCACGGCTGCTGGTTCTGGTCGGCCAGATTGCATGGAGACGTTACGCGGTTTCCCACCTCGAGACGGAAAATCGACCCTTTCGATTTGACCTTATCCATCCGTAGAGTAATCCAGAATGGCGTGTCTGATTCTTTATCCTAATGCCAAGCGCAGTGTTGCCAGGACCACAAATAGCGCAATCACACAAGATCTGCGTCGACGCCTCGAAGCTGGGAAATATGCGAGATTCAAACAAGCAAAACCCCACTACGGGGCTTATACCCCTGAATGGCAAGCAAGAAACCCTCAGCGGTGGAGCTGAAACTAGGAAAGCCCCAACAAACCTTAATTGAGCGTGCCGGTCACCGTGGCCTAGGAACCCATTAGACGCAGGTCAGCAAAACAAACAAAAATTACCCACTCAACGCAATGCCATCTGATTCGTCCATGGCGTTGCCCCGTATGGAGCTTGATGCTACCTAGGTCACGCTTCTCCCCATGCCACGATAATGTGGAGCCCGGGAATCACTCTGGGCGCAGGTGAATTTTTCTCTCATCGAGGGTCTCTCTCTTCTGCCTATTTTGACAATAAGACGTGGGCCTAATGAAAAAGGCCGAGACAAAGTAAAGAAATCCAGGTTCTAGTGGTACTCGATGATCCCAGTTTGTCCCATTGAGTTTCAAAGGGGACATTGTCCGTTCTGAAGGTCGGGAGGACGAGAAGCTTCCCAAGGTGAATTTTGGGAAGCTTCTAGTGCATTACGCGGAAAATGACGTCTCAGTGGATTACCCAAGTCGACAGCGGCTGGGTACTGTGGAGCGGTGCTCTAGAAACTTGAAAGTACTACGACAAAGGGAGGAATCGGTAGTCAGTGTGCTCTGTCGGACCACGGTTGCCCAACTGTTTCCAAGTGGTCTCCACTGAGCCCACTGGTCAGATCTGGAACCGTTTCCCAAGTATCGTTGTGTACTTGAGACGCCTATTGACCAACGGCGTGGTCCCATCAGTCGCACACATCTTCGCCCTGCCCATGCCCACGCCGATCCTGTTTCCCCCAGATGACGTCTTGGACTGAAGGCCTGCATGGTCATTTGGGGAGGTGGCTCCGGGGTCTGCTCTTCGTTTAAGGTCAGCATATGCCCCTGGGCAATTGGTAGGAGAGAGCACACGCAGAGATGGCCAGATGCCCACCCCGCACTTGAACGACCATTGAAGTCCATCTCGACCGCATGACGGTTCTGGTACTTGAAGTCGGCGAGGCTGGATGCTAATGCTGCACGGTTGGTCTTGCCGGGCGACCGGAGCGCTTGGAGATATAAGGCCGGCGTCTCCCAGTCTTGTTCGCTCCAGGACCAGGCTTCCTGTCCTCACTCACTGGAATGCGCAAGCGCAACAGTGTGCACCTTCACAGGAATGGCGGGCCTGTGTCGTACGATCTCCTCGGAGATATCCCCTGACAGGAGTGGTGGGCCTGTTTAGTATCAATCTCTCCGGAGATATCCCCTGACAGGAGTGGTGGGCCTGTTTAGTATCATTCTCTTCGGAGATATCCCCTGACAGGAGTGGTGGGCCTGTTGAGTATCATTCTCCTCTGGAGATAGCCCCTGACAGGAGTGGTGGGCCTGTTGAGTATCATTCTCCTCTGGAGATAGCCCCTGACAGGAGTGGTGGGCCTGTTTAGTATCAATCTCTCCGGAGATATCCCCTTCATGGCCATGGGCCCCATGTCGTATCACCTGTGCCCTGGACCGTTCCCAGATAAACAGGTTCTTTCTGTTCTTAGGACCCTGTTCTGAGACACCCCAGCTATGGGCAGCCACCTCTACGCGGTGCTGGGGACTAGTACTTGCCAGAGTATATCCACTCGTCGTGACGCAAGGAAGCCAAGGTCTGCTCGCGCCATGCCGTCGGTTCTTTCCAGCATCGGTGCAACATCGTGCATCACAGGCGGGATGGAGGCCCGTATGGAACGGAGGTCCGTATCCGTCAATGCCCGCTGCCAGTCATGTACAATAGTTAGCTTAGATTTTGTGGTACAATGTATACAGTATTCACTCGGAATCGATTCCATCTGTACAGTAGTATACTGTATCCTGGTCCTGAACAATGACGCAGACGACGTCGCGAGTCCTGGGTAACTCCCTCCGGTTCGTTTGGACAAGCAGTCTGCGAGTCGGTGTATGTCTGGCAAACCGATTGCTTGTTGCATACTGTACTCTACGTTCAGACGCGTTCGAACGCCTTCAGATGGTCCGCTCGTCAGATATCGACCTTGGTGACGGGTCATGCATCACAGGGCCTCGGAGATTGCCCGTCTTGTCACTGCTTGGGGCGGAGATCTCGTAACAATGAGGCAGCCTAGCGACACCTGGGCAAACCAAAATCTGAGAATCCGGGAATCCAGGAGCCGATGGGTGGGAAACGGGCAAATCATCCGACAAGACTACCGTTCTGGCTCTCGTGATGAGCCTTATGATAGTGGCCAGTGGGGTTGTGTTTGTGCGCGGCTGAAGACCCAGAACTCCCCGCTGGTGCTTGCTGGTGCTCTCTTGTGGCCGGAGGTCAATTTGTGATGCACACAATGCCCGATCCTTCGGATGGCTCTACACCGCGCATCAAGACCCGAATCTCCCAATCGTGATTTGCCTCTGGCGCAGCATGACTCGGCTCCACGCTACAGAGGGATTGACCAGGCTGGATGCGAATATGCGTCTTTCAGAATGTGATGATCGCCTTTTGAGGTGCTGATCGCGGCTGATGGAGTGGGGGAGCTGGATGACCTGCAGACCAGGCTTAGGGAAAATGAAGCGGGTCACAAAAGGGAAAAAGGAAAAGGAAAAGATAGAAACAGAGAGGCAAGTGGGGGAAGTGAGAGAGATGAGGTAAAGAGGCAAGGAATGGTGAAGATATGGTCAAAAGATGGCGAGGGATGGGGAAAGATGATAAAGGAATCACCGAGTAGACACGGTCAAATATTTGCGATACCGTCTCCGGGAACGGGATGCGCAATCTGTGCGGGCATTAATCTGTTCAGATGCCCAGGCCCGCACGTCTTTTCACCGCCCTCTAGTCCGGCCCTCTGGTCGATCGTTGTTGCCTTGGGCCAGCAACATTTGCTGGGGCTCGGGAAGGACCGAACTTGTCCTTTTCGGGAAGTTGTTTCAGGGGTTCAACTTAATGCCCGCCTGGAAAATCCGACTGCGCACCGAAGGAATATTAATGTCCTCGGGTTTCGACCACTGGACTTAGAGCGTAAAGCAAAGAGACCAACACATGGGTATACTGGAATGTGTATATACTATTACCCTAGGCTATCACAAATGTGAGCCTTGTCGCTCGCGATGGTACAATAATCATGCGCATCAATGGTCTATACATTTCGTACATGAATGGTCAATATTGTTTATAGATATATATATGTAACATGACCAATACTAGCTACTCCAGCGTGTCCGGCACAACCGGCTTCTGATAACTCCACGAGACACATAGAGAATCGACAGGCACGCCAAAATTGAATATATTGCCCACTCTAAGGGATCGCTCATCAAAACCAGGTCAGCAGGTTGATAATTTGCTCCGATGCTTCCAGTTTCACATGATTCAATGTCGAGCATGGCCGTGCCGGGCATCAATTTTTCCGGGCGGATATGACCAATGAGAATTCGTCCCGCCAGCAGCATTCCACCCCAACAACAAAACCTATTTCCAATCCAACCCTACCAAAAGTGGGGTTGTCGGGATGTCCACCAAATTGACCAAAGTGCAAAAAGTGTGGACATACTGATCACATCTCACGCATCGGAACCTGATCTCCTTTCAAGTTGATAGACGGTGTAGGTTGCGCATTTGCCAAATGAGCAAATTGGGCAACATATATGGAGAGCATAAAGTTTTTCCTCGATTGTTCCTTGCTCCATTCCACCGAGGACAGAAGCTGGTGAGAGTATACAGAATCCTACTCTCAGATTCAGTCATGCTTCTTGCCATAGTTATGACTATATGGGCATTGTCTACCGCCATGGTGAGCACACGCATGGCCCAACCCTTGAAAACAGACCGGGTGGTTGGGATTGACAGACCATATGTAGATATGGGAACTTGTAATTCACCAAAGGAATTCGGAGTCGTGGAACGGTCAGCTGGTATGGCAATGCAACGACAACTTCTTTCTAGATGTAGTGGGCTGACCAAGGCCAGGAAGTCTGTTCTAGCACATCAAACCCTCCTTGTTGCGAACCCACCGAGCTTGTTATGAGGCGCGAGTTGGTGTTCTCTTGACGCAACCTTCACTAAATTATTAGTTGATGAATCAAACAAACGACGGGGCAGACGTCTTCGCAGACCACACCATGCGCACCATCCTCATCGGCCAAACTAGCCGACCTAGAAGCCCCCAAGACCAACCCAAGACCCCTGATTATATTCAACAAGCTGTTGGTTAATCAGGTGAACTAGCAAGCCTATGATCCCGAGCAAACGAAGGCGGGGCTTCTCGAGGGCTGGCATGTCCATTCTTAGAAATGCGGTTACTCTTTCCCTGACGTAGCGATCAGCTTCCGGCTATCCTTCACGATACCTGGATGACTGGGTCGTGTCCATTCTCCGCGGCGCAGTGTAATGGCGTTCGCCCTTCTACATCCACCTCATTCACGTACCAGCCACATTCCACGAGCGAGCGCACCATCTCTATGCTTCCCCGATCAGCCGCCATGTACAGGGGTGGCAGCACGTTATTGACCGCATGCAGCGCGAACACAGGGGTCCCTACCGTAGGATCTCTCAGCAACAACCGGGTTGCGGACAGGTTTCCGTCCTTAATAGACTTATGGAGGGGGGTCTCTCCATAATCGTCTAGGACACCGACATCCGCGCCGCTGTCCAAGAGAAGCGGGATAATGTCTGTGTTTCCTTGTTGTACGGCGTACCAAAGAGCTGTCCGACCGTGGAAATCCCGAGGCTCGGTGCGGGATGTTGGATGGCGCAAGAGCATCGCCGTGAGGCTTGCTTCGTTATGCTGTACAGCATATATGAGTGGTGTACGGCCTTCTTCATCCTGGTGCAGAAGATCCACGTCTGGCCTTGTAAGAATCATCTCTAAGATGCTCCGGTCCCCGTAGGAAATGGCACGGGAAAGAGCATGAAAAACCGGTGTCCAGCCACGCCGGTCCCTTATATTAACTTTGATTCGTCGAGCTGTCAGGAGAGACTCTACAGTCTTAGCATTTCCCTGTATTACAGCCACTGCCAGAGGCGTTGTCCCCTGAGTTCGATCGGCGATATTGACTTTGATGTTGTCTTGCTTCAATAATCGCTTTACAATGTCGGTATATCCGTACCGTGCCGCACGCCAGAGGGCAGAATGACCCTTTGTATTCCGCCAGTTAACTTGGATCTGCCGGCTGGCGAGGAGAGCATCAACAACCTTGATTGAGCCATCCGAGGCGGCGTACAGAAGCGGAGTGTTGCCGTCATGGACAGCGTTCACATTGCCATGATACTCTCGAACAAGTCGTTCTGCCAACAGCGAGTGATCACGCTGGGCTGCCCAGCATAATGCCGAGCTGTGTTGCTTTTCAATATTGAACTTGTAGAGAACCGGGAGTAGTAGGCGAGACGTTCGTTTGGTAACTTGGACAAACGCCAAGATGTCGCGGGACAGGTCAAAACTTTCAGCAATGCACAAAAGAATCTCATTGGGAAGGTCGAGTAGCATGATGTGTTGTCAGACAAATTCGGACTTAAAGCACAGGAAAATGGGTAGGCGTGGTATGTCAGTGCGTGTGGGTTTCTTTGGCGAACAGGGCAGATGATCGAGTCAATGCAAAGGACGTTTCGATTCTGCGCACGGAACGATTGTATATAGAGGCTCCGGCACAGACGCCATTCTTATGGTGACTCAGTGGCAGGGAAAGTTTCTAGCAAACCGCCTAGCCCGATAAAAGACGTAAAACGTGGGAGAGACCGGGCTCCAAGGACTGCCAAACGGTTTCTTGGGAGCCCAGCAAATGTTCCAAGGAGCGTTGTCCGCCATCCTGGAGCGAGTGCCTGCCCTGGGTGACTTGAGATGGGTATCAAGGAATTTGGTCCAGTCGTGCTATACTTCTGAGAAAAGCCCGAGTGATAAAGAGCGACGTCATCAGAGACAGAATAAAAACATCAGTACATATAAAACACGACAACCTGCTCGCTTCATATGCATGATCGTAAGAGTTGGGTAAGGCACTTTCTTCATTTGCATGATTGCAGCTGCCAATATGGGCCAAGATCACTGCGACCACGATCCTATGCAGACTTCTTTCACAACTCACGTATGCTCGCACTTAGCTGCTTATGAAGACCATCGGGCAACCGCCACACAGCCCTCTCAAGACAATGATGCCGACATTGACGCCGGACTAGGATATAATCTCATGTATTTGCTATACTGGGCACTATCGAGAGACCAACTGAGAGCGACTGAGGGACTTTCTGAGGGCCTGGAGATTGACATAGATTGTTGTGATCGCTTCGGATATGCTCCTCTTACGCTGGCAGCTTACAGGGGCTCTTGCCATGTTGCTAGGAATCTGCTTGCGTCCGAAGCAGAGTTCAGTGCGCAAGACACCAACGGGTTGACCGCGCTTCATATAGCGGCTTGCGAAGGAGATATGCTGGTTGTGGAGCTGCTCCTGCAACATCCTGAGGTTGATGTCAACGCGCAAGACACTGACGGGTTGACTGCGCTTCATATAGCGGCAGGCGAAGGGCATATGCTGGTTGTGGAGCTGCTCCTGCAACATCCTGAGGTTGATGTCAACGCGCAAGACACTGACGGGTTGACTGCGCTTCATATAGCGGCAGGCGAAGGGCATATGCCGGTTGTGGAGCTGCTCCTGCAACATCCTCGGGTTGATGTCAATGTGCAAGACACCGACGGGTTGACCGCGCTTCATATAGCAGCAGGCGAAGAATATTCGCCTATTGTGGAACTGCTCCTTCAAAAACCTAAGCTTGATGTCAATACACAAGACATCGAAGGGTTAGCCGCACTTCATGATGCGGCATATGAAGGACGTTTGCTAAGTCTGAAGCTGCTCCTGCAACACACAGGAATCATTGTTAATAAACAGGACAAGTGCGGGTTAACCGCGCTTCATAAAGCGGCAAATAAAGGACATCTGCCAACTGTCGAGCTGCTCCTGCAACATCCTGAGATGGACGTCAATGTGCGAGACACTCGAGGACGTACGCCACTGTGGTGGGCGGTTGTGCACCAACCCGAAGTTGCAAGCCGGCTGCTTGACGATACCAGGATCGCTGTGAATATCATGGATGGACAGGGTTCATCATACCTCCACCTTGCTGTGCAGACCAGCAATAATTCGCTTGTCAATAAGTTATTGGCGAGGTACGACATAGATCCGAATTTAGAAGATGAAAGCGGTCGGACTGCTCTCTCATATGCAAAAGAAAATGGAGATATCTCGATATGGTGCTGCCTCCTGGGCGACCCTCGGCTGAACACTAATAACAACTGCGACCATGTTCCTTCCCGTCTGATACAATGCCAGCGTCACAGAATCAACGCGCCTGGCAGAAAAAAGAAAAAGATCCTTGGACTGCTGGTGACGCCGTACTTGTTCATTGTTATCCGCCGTCTTTGCTCTAGATTTTGTATCTTGGAATAAAAGATAGTTAGGTTGGACATGGTCATATCTTTCACTATTTCCGCATTCTGGGTAGTAGTCTTATACTACGATCATTTTATCGTGAGTGGCAAAACCCAGAATTCGTAACGATGAAGAACGGAACCAACTGTTAATCTACAACAATACGTTTCTCTACACGTTATCGTAGTAACTTAATGATTCTCCGTTATTCATACTGCCATATTAATATCGCCCCTTAGTCACAGGCTCGTATTGTAAATGTCGCTGTCCGCAAGACAATGTCACGATCGATCAGCGCAGCCGCCTGAACAGCAATAGCCAATACATTCATGTCTTTCGGGGCTGCTGGAAGCTATGAAGAGAGCAGACTTGGCAGCTTCGGAACATATCACCCAATGCGCCTGGAACTCCAGCTCTGCCGTAACCGCGACATAGGCGATGGAAACACGGAGCAAAAACCACGTTTCGTGCCTTTCCACACCAGTCACATTCGGGTGTCTTCAGGTTCCCCACAGCTCTCTTGGAGGTCTATTCCGCTCACTGTCGACCACTCGTCTAGCTCGAGCCAGGGCGTTGGATTGAACTCGACATAGCTGTCGTAGGTTGCAGAGTTCCTGAAGTGTCTGCGGCAGAACCCTCATCGACCCTGCACGAGTCTGGCCACAATCCCTGTTCGAGCCTTTGAGATTCATATTGCGCCTCATCAAGGGCTTGGTAGAATTGTGTTTTGTTCACGCCAATGGGGGTAATTTCTTTTTTTTTCTGAGCGGTGCCCTCGAGGCTGCAGCTGTCAGTTCCCTGAAATCATTGTTGTGTGAGGGGATGAATTTTTATCTCAGCCGGAGGCTCAACGCCCGTTAGAGTGTTCTTCCGCAGCAGTAGATGCAAGGTGTGAGTTGGAGTAGCAGAGCTGACTATAACCGAGAAGACAGTGGGGAAGGAAAAATGGGAATAGAAAGATTTCTTGTCGTCATAAATCATAAAAATACTGTTGAGTACAATTGACGTAAAGGGAACCAGAATAGTTGTCGTTGTGCCGTTTCCTCCCGTTCTTTATGTCATATCCCGCTGAAAGTCAATAGTCGGAAAGTGTAACTCTCCTATCCGCTGTCGTCCTTTCAGGCCGACACTTAAGAGGTAAGGAGGGGACATTGGAGGATTGAGTAGGCTCGGCCTATTCCATCAACGGTAGTGCCGGATGATACTCTACAGATTACAGCAATCAAACTCCCCGTCTGGAGCGGCAAAAGACGCCCGCATGCAGGGCGCGGCTGGAACTCCGATGGATATCTTAGTCTTCGAGATAGCGTTGGACTAGTGAAAGGCCCTGTTAGTATTATGTCGATCGTTCGCTGGTTACAGTCACAGTCGCCGGCTTCCCTCCTACTCTCCATCGCCCACGGCAGTTGACGATGCCGGGCGGCGAACGCTTTGCTCAATCACACCCGATGATTTAAACGCCGTCTCGTCTTCAATGCAGGGACCTCCTTCAACTCTCCGTTGATAGAGCGAGATGAGAGCGGAATCATGACGCTGAGTGTTGGCCATCGTCCCAGAGACCCGGACATCCTTGTCATGGAGGCGTGGGGACAAGGATTCCTGGTGGGCTCCCTTGTTGTCATGATTGCCATCACCGCGGCCAACATGAAAAAAGGGGTGCTCCTGCACAAACTCATCGTGGCAGAGGTAGGTTGCGCTGTGTCTTTGGGGCGAAAGGGACGCTATCCCCTGCTGATGCGGACGCTTAGCTTGCCCTGGCCCTCGGGCACGGAACGTTCATCTTTCTCCATGCGGCTGCCCAGGGCTGGTATCTTTCGGCCACGGCCGTCGGTCTCATGATTTCGCACACCCTCCACAACGTGATTGCATGGATGAAGATTCGCGGCTTCTTCACCCCTTGGGGCACGCTACTGTATCTGATCACCCTGCTGGCGGCCCAGCCGTACTGGGTCGTCGATATTTATGCCAACTTTGCCTTTTTCAATCGGGGCCAGGCCTTATATACCACCACTCGGCCACTCGAGCCGCTGTTCCGGTGCGGTGTCCGAGTGCGATCCTCCCTACACCCCGCGTTGCTGATCCAGATCTAGGGACCCTTGGTGGATCTTCACCACCTGCTTTCTCCTGTACGTCATCCAGCGGGGCTATGGGTGTTCGCTAGTGCAGCTGATCCGCATCAGCCCACGTTTCGGCGTCATGCTCCTGTTCATGGTGATTTCCGTCGTGTTTGCGGTGGTAGACATGTGTGCGATCCGGGTCGAGAATCGCTTAGGCTACCCCCGGGGATGGAGCCGTTCTGGAAGGTGAGCGGCCGCCACTGACGAGGAGAAGATCAGCATGCTGACCCTGCTGTAGTTGGCGTTTGTTTTCAAATGCCTGAGCGATACCATCATCTTGGTTGACTTCCGGAGCGCCCTGGATCGACTGCGCTATCACTACCACCCGGACGGTGTGCCACCGCAGGAGGCCACGCACGCTCGCGGTCGGAGCACAAACCGGCTTGTGGACTGTGTACCCGAGGCGTCTATCAAACGCCCCGAGCCAGTATGTCGTCCACCGGACATGATGTAAAGCCTGCAGTATCGTGTGCCGGCACTGTTGTAGTTCCAGGGAAGCTTGATTATTCTTATTCAGAGGGAAACATGAGGCTATATATACAACGAGCAGATCAACTTGATTTCCAATCAAGTTGATTCTTCGTATACATACTTCGGGATTAATTCCGATGGTTCGGCTTGGTTCCTGATCTGCACCAGCCTCATATTACAACATTCCCCCTCAGGATCGCTTTGCTGGCAGGGCGATACTGGAATTGCGCAGAGCAGTCAGGCCTCGGTAAAACCACTCAAAAAACCTTTTTCTGGGAAAATGCAGTGGAAAGAGCGCCTGTGCTGTCTCATGCATGTTGCCTTGGAGTCTCGGAGGCGTCGATTCCTAAGAGACTACAAAACTTGACAAAGGACGTAGGTCCCAATGGCTTGGTGAGACCATCTGCGGCCTGTTCCTCAGTTGGAACATATTGAAGCCCAATCTCGCCTGCATCCAGCACGGCTCGCTGATAGTGAAATTTCACGTTAAAATGCTTCGTCCGTTTGTGGAATTCCGGGTTGCGAGAAAGAGCAATGGCGGACTGGTTGTCAGCCATGATGTTGGTGACCGGAGACCGATACAGTTGGGTTTCAGCCAGAAAGGTGCGGAGCCACTGCAGATGCAGAATGGCATTGTATTGTCCGATGTATTCCGCGTGTGTCGTAGACGTGGCTACTTCCCCCTGTCTCTTGGACGACCAGGAAACTGGCGCCCCTGCAAGCTGGAATACATAGCCAGACGTCGAGTATGCACCGTCAGTGACGACAGAGCCACCAAAGTCGGCATCCGTATACCCGATCAGCTGCCCACTGCGGTAGGTAATACGATGAGATTGCGTGGCTTTAATGTAGCGAAGCAATCGCTGCAGAGCGACTTGGTGGTGCGATTGCGGCTGAGCCGTAAAGCGACTCAACATGCCCAGCGCAAACGCAATATCCGGTCGCGTGCCAACCATCAGATACATCAGCGAACCAATGGCAGTCGCATAACGAGCCTTTGCTTCCTCGTCCGGGGGCTCCTCGTCTGGACGATGATTCAGGATTTGCTTGAGATTCATCGGCGTCGACTTCGGCTGACAACTCTCCATGCCAAAGTCGGAGAGCACCTTCTGGATGTACTGATGTTGGTGAATGGACACGGATCCATCAACGTGATAGTCAAACTGGATCCCGAGGAACGAACGAGGGATGCCCAGATCGTTCAGTCGGAACTCTGCTTGCAAGGCTCGTTGCACTTGTTCGATTTCGTGCGTGTTTGCTGCAGCAACAAGAAAGTCATCGACATAAACACAAACGACGCAATCCGGCTTGTAGAACACACAGTTGTCCGATTGGGCCATGATGAAACCATGAGAAGCCAGGACGCGGTGGACGCATTGGTACCAAATCCGCGGGGCCTGCTTCAGCCCGTACAGTGAACGGCGCAGCCGGCATACGTACCCTGGCTCTTCAAAGCCTTCGGGCAACTCCATATAGATAGACGAATCGATGTCTCCATGCAGAAATGCGGTCACCGCATCGAATTGGTGGAGTTTCCATCCGCGCAACACGGCGCTGGCGACAATGCAGCGGACCGAGTCCATCCTGGACACAGCGGCAAACGTTTCGTGATAGTCGATGCCATGTTTCTGCCGGTAGCCTTTGATGACCAATCGCGCTTTGCGCGTTCCATTGGCTTTGGTCTTGAAGACCCATTTACAGCCAATAACATGATCTCCGGCTGGGATGTCCTCTCGCCGAACCTTTTCCCATGTTCCGTGCTCGAGAAGCGACGCATATTCTTTCTGGATGGCTGCCCACCATTCCAGCTGGTTTGGGCCGGACACGGCCTCGTGGAAGGTCGCCGGGTCGACTTGTCTTGCCGGTGCGGTATTCAATGCGCCTGCCGTGTACACCTTGCCTAGTGATTCCAGGAGACGCCGTGATGGCCTTCTTCTGCGACCAAAGATCGAATATCCAAGATCCGGTGTCAGGTCCATTCCTTGTTGGCTTGGATTGACCACTGGAGGGGTCTCCTCCTCACGCTCAGATGGCGTGTTCTCTTGCTCGTTCGACGGAGGTAATGGCGATGCAGGTGGTGTTGGCAGCCCGCTGGCTGAACTTGGCATTGATGGAAAGACAGGTGATGGAGGAGCGTTGTCCGGGAGGTCGTTGCCTGTTTCCCCCTCGATGAGTGGCGCCACTGGGGTCCTCTCATCGAACTCGACATCACGGGAAAAAACTGTCTTTCCCGAATGTATCTCATAGAGCTTGTACTGGTTCGGTTCACAATAGCCAAGCAGTCGACACTCGGATGATCTCGGTCCGAGTTTTGCTCGATGCTCCTTTGGGATTAAGACCCATGCACGGGAGCCGATCCGTCGCAGATGCAAGAGCGAGGGCGGCTTCCCATATAGAATCTCAAACGGTGTCTTCTTCTGTAAGATCGATGCTGGAGCACGCAGCTTCAAGTAGACCACGGTGTCTACAAGCTCGATCCACCAGGAAGGAGGAAGGTTCGCATCGGACAGGAGCGTGTTGATCCGCTCCCGGATAGTGCGATTCGTGCGTTCCGCCAGTCCATTCTGCCCTTTGCAGTACGGCGGCGAGGTATCGAACTCAACGCCCTGGGATTCGAGATGTGTTCCAATTGGCAGATATTCTCTCCCGTTATCGGCGAGGAATCTTCGGATCTGGGCGCCGAACTGTCGGTGCACCCAGGCCTCAAACTGTCGGAACTTCTGGAGCGCTTCATGCTTCCATCTCATGGCATAGGCCCACGAGCCACGAGAATAATCGTCAGTAAAGGTGATCACGTACCTGGAGCCATCTTTGGCAATCGGCATCTCCATGATGTCCGAATGGATCAATTCGAAGATTCTCGTCGAATGCAGACGTGGCCGTCTTGCGCGGGAGTTCCTCTTCTGATGCTGCTTACCCGACATGCACGCCGGACACTGCGGCGTTGCCAGCAGCTGCGCCTGCGTCAGCGGTCGGTACGGAGTGCCGGTCTGCCGGAGGACCACCCTCAAGTCGCCCCGGTTCAGATGTCCCATCCGAGCGTGCCACAACGCTTCGGAGGCCTGGTCCACTCCTGTGCACACATCTTCTTCGAGTATCACAGCTTCACCACCGAGTTCAGAGGTTGGCGCTGTACATGCTACGCCACTTGACTCCCGAGGATCGTCAACGTCCATGGCCACCGCCTGCGGTTCCAGGGAATCTGCATGGTCATGGGTCATCGGCGCCCTCGCCAGTTGGACTCGCTCTCGAGGTCTCTTGCTCACATGGCACCGCAGGATCAGTAGATCCTCCTCCGCGTGGTAGGCGGTCCCCACGGTTCGTCCTCGGCGTTGCACAAAGACGTTCTGCGGGTGCGCCACCACCGAGTAGCGGTCTCGCAACAGCTTCGGCACGCTGATCAGGTTCATCCCGACGCGTGGCGCAAAGTACACGTTCTTCAACACCAGGGGCTGGTTGAACTTCCCCCGGAGCATGAGCTTCACCGTACCAATCCCTTCGGCTTCCACTGGATCGCCCGCCGTGTCCAACATCTCGCGGTGGGCCCGCAGACTGCTGAAGCAGCTCCGGTCCCAGCAGATGTGGCTGGCGGCCGAGTCCAGGATCCACCGGGGTTGCGGTGCGTGGGTATAAAGGGTCGTCACCCTCGCCCTCACGATATTGATCCTCGGTCTCTTGGAAGTCGGCGGGCCCTGCCGATCTTCCAGCTGGCTTGATGGTATCATCTGCAAATTACTTCTTGGTGAGCCGGAAACACTCCTCTCAGCCTTCAGGGCATGGTCCCTGGACGGCTGAACTTCTCGCTGTTTCTTCCAGCACTGCGCGACCACATGGCCGCGCTTCTTACAATAGTTGCATTTCTTGGCAGTCTGTTGCACCGTATGGACGGACGGGCCAGATGCTGCCTGCAAGGGTGTTGGAGCTTCTTTTCTCCGAACGGTCTGCTCAGCATTAGACAGACGATTTCCGATCGTGGTCGGATTCACCGGATCCTTGTCATTTTGAATGGCATCCACAACTAGAATGTATTCCGGTCCAATCTGCGTCAGTAAGATCGCAATGTGTGTTCGATCGCCAATGGATCCGGGTACGATAGCATTCAATCGATGTACGAGCAACCGTACCCGATCGACAAATTCGCGGGCACTGCCGCAGCGCTCGCCAGTGGTTTCACGAAGCTGCGCAAATAACTCACAGAACGTGGCGAGCTCCATTCGCCGGTACCGTTCTTCGAGTTCATTCCAGAGGTCGCGAGACGTCTCAAGTCCCGCGACATGAATGCTAATGTGGGGG
>BDHI01000030.1:0-106865 GCA_003850985.1 Aspergillus awamori | reverse complement strand
GTAGATCCTCCTCCGCGTGGTAGGCGGTCCCCACGGTTCGTCCTCGGCGTTGCACAAAGACGTTCTGCGGGTGCGCCACCACCGAGTAGCGGTCTCGCAACAGCTTCGGCACTGATCAGGTTCATCCCGACGCGTGGCGCAAAGTACACGTTCTTCAAACCCAGGGGCTGGTTGAACTTCCCCCGGAGCATGAGCTTCACCGTACCAATCCTTCGGCTTCCACTGGATCGCCCGCCGTGTCCAACATCTCGCGGTGGGCCCGCAGACTGCTGAAGCAGCTCCGGTCCCAGCAGATGTGGCTGGTGGCGGCCGAGTCCAGGATCCACCGGGGTTGCGGTGCGTGGGTATAAAGGGTCGTCACCCTCGCCCTCACGATATTGATCCTCGGTCTTGGAAGTCGGCGGGCCCTGCCGATCTTCCAGCTGGCTTGATGGTATCATCTGCAAATTACTTCTTGGTGAGCCGGAAACACTCCTCTCAGCCTTCAGGGCATGGTCCTGGACGGCTGAACTTCTCGCTGTTTCTTCCAGCACTGCGCGACCACATGGCCGCGCTTCTTACAATAGTTGCATTTCTTGGCAGTCTGTTGCACCGTATGGACGGACGGGCCAGATGCTGCCTGCAAGGGTGTTGGAGCTTCTTTTCTCCGAACGGTCTGCTCAGCATTAGACAGACGATTTCCGATCGTGGTCGGATTCACCGGATCCTTGTCATTTTGAATGGCATCCACAACTAATGTATTCCGGTCCAATCTGCGTCAGTAAGATCGCAATGTGTGTTCGATCGCCAATGGATCCGGTACGATAGCATTCAATCGATGTACGAGCAACCGTACCCGATCGACAAATTCGCGGGCACTGCCGCAGCGCTCGCCAGTGGTTTCACGAAGCTGCGCAAATAACTCACAGAACGTGGCGAGCTCCATTCGCCGGTACCGTTCTTCGAGTTCATTCCAGAGGTCGCGAGACGTCTCAAGTCCGCGACATGAATGCTAATGTGGGGGGACAGGTATCGAAAATGGTGTGGTAGGCCTCAGCTTCGCGGCGCGACCATTCACGGTGGCGCTCGAACGCCTGGACCTCCACTTCGAGGCGCGCCTCAATGGCGCGCTGTCTCACGCCCCAGCGAGGTGGTTCCACCAAGGGGTGGATGTCTGCCGTAATGGGCTTGGCGTACTTGAACAGACAGTCAGGACGCCGGAGGTCGCCCGACACAACATCCCAGACCTGCCTTGCTTTGAGGTAGGAGGTCATGAGACGTTTCCAGGTTGCATAGTTATCGCTTCCTGTCAGAGGCTCGATGGCCGTGACGGCTCGGTCCGGAGAGTCATGGACCAGAGCAGACATAGTGATGATTGCGAAAGCGGGGTAGATATATAATCAAGATGGTTAAGATAATTCTCAGATGAGTAGAGATGGCATCCGAGATTTCGCTACCGGGCTCATAACCTGTTGTAATTCAAAGGAAGCTTGATTATTCTTATTCAGAGGGAAACATGAGGCTATATATACAACGAGCAGATCAACTTGATTTCCAATCAAGTTGATTCTTCGTATACATACTTCGGGATTAATTCCGATGGTTCGGCTTGGTTCCTGATCTGCACCAGCCTCATATTACAACAATCAGGACCTAGCTAGAGCAAAAGCCATAACTGCTAAGTATACTGAGGTCCGATTGACGCAATCTTTGTAACTCACAGGAGGGTCTTGTCAAACCTACTCTAATCGCTCACATACTGTCCGGAATTCATGTGTCTCCCGAGTTTGACTAGGTCGGGCTGGAGTGTCTGGGTTCAGGTCTTGTCTGCGGACTTTCATGCCCTCGGGTGCAGTAGGCTAGAAAATAGAACTGTCTTCATTTTAACAGGAGTGATATTAAGGTCATCTAACATTACTGGGTCACAGACAAGCCTGAGGGCAGGGGCAAATTGATATTTCGTTATCAGGAGAGTCAATGGTGCAAAGATGGCTTTTCCAAGATAAGTACTACTGCTTCCTGGTTCCACACCGGTCGGATGTACTTCCACTTTCCCTCAATGCTAGACCTTATTTTGCTCTGGCAAGGCATCCGTAGGCGTTTTTCCTGTTTCTGAGGCACGCAACAGATGACAAATATGGTTACATTCTGGAGAGACAGGAGTGCACGTCCTGCTCCATCTGGAAAGTGGGATATACACCATGCCTGAGAGGCTTGTAGACACATGTAGTCAAAGCAGAACTTACGTTCAATACCAAATGAGAGACAAATACATTTCTTGCTTGTCTCCTTTGAACCAGCGGATATGAACCAATAAGTAGGATGGTGAATACTACAATATAGTCGCTCACATGTCCTATTCAACATCTGCAACTTCCGCGGCTATCCAGCGCCTGGTCAAAGGAACTGTAGTATAAAAGCTATGACAGTTGATGTTACATACTGCCCTGCACGAAGACTAGGGAATACTGTGTAAGCCAGTGACCGCACACGCCAGGGTATTCTTAAACCTTGTCCTACGAATATCATATTCTTCTGTCAACTTGGTATTTGACCACCCGGCGCTCACTAGCGCTCGGCGGCCATGGGTCGAAAGGAAAAACTGCCTAAGAGGAACGTTCCTCGTGGCACGAAAGATAAAAGCAATGAGAACAAGTTCTCACCATTACAAGCCAGGGAAGACTCTTCATCACGTCGGGACGCGGACGGGGATGTACAAATGCATCAATCAGAAGAGGATGCAGTAGAACCTCAAAAGCGTAGGGAAAAGCACCGTCAGGGCTACAGCCTCAAGCAGCGCGCGACCACGACGCGGATCCGGAACTGCGGTGACAAGGATTATTACGGCGTGCTGGGACTTGAGAGGACCTGTGACGCACGGGATGTCCGACAAGCCTATCGAACCTTGGCCCTGCTGATACACCCAGACCAATAAGTATGATGACGCAGAAATCGCATTCAAAAGTGAGTGTTCAAGTGGTCAGCAACATCGTGATCATCGTCGTGGCTGCCACAAGGTCTTATTAGATTATCACTGACAAGTCTGCCCGACAAGAGGTTGGCCAAGCCTACCAAGTGCTCAGCAATTCGCAAGAGCGGGCCGCCTTGATAAACAGCATGACCGTTATGAGAACAAAGGAAGCATCGATCCACATGACCTCTTCGGGGAGGAGTTCGCGGACAATGCTTCGGGGGACGAGTCTAGCGAGGCTCACTCAGCTGATGAAGAAGATGGACCAGAGACCCCTGACCACGCCGTTTTGGAAGTTTACTCTGAAGCTACTACCTATGTCAATGAATATCTCGCAGCAAAGACACGTCCGTCGTCCACGAGACGCGGAAAAAATCAACGACCTCAACCGGAGAATTAAAGAAGAGAACCGGAAACACAGCCGCCCTGAAAATGACTTTCTGATCAAGATAGACCTGCTGACGGGCGTCCGCAACGAATATAACAAGGCAACTGACATGGTCCAGGATGGAACTGCCAGCGGAAAACAGTCGGAAACGCTGCGTAGGATTGTGAGCCAGTTTGAGAATGCGCGAAAGGGGTACGGCTATCCGGAAACCTGGAAGCTCCCATCAGCCATTGGCAACGGCGACAGTAATGATAACCAGGGGCCTGGCAAAACCAACGATGCGCGCCGAATACTTGGCTATCTGCCACATGTGGACAGCCAGCGAACCATTTTCTTCGTGGAAAGCCAGCCTAATGGAATCGCCATGAAGCGGTCGCAGGACATTGGATATGATGCAACTAGGTTGTACCTGGAGCTCCCTGAGTCACAGAAAAAGGATGTCCGTTATTCGCAAAGCCGCTATGGGAAAGACCAGCGGGGTAATTATGATCAGATCCTGGGATGGGATTGTCGAGTTCCGTCCAATATGTCTCCGTCTGACTGGGAATACCGACGAGCTCTACCTCCTTCGTATGGCCTGGTCCGTTTCCACAACGGTTCTGCGGACATCCTGAGCCGAACCGCCCTGCGCAACGTGCTTGGGAGGGAGGCCGCTGATCGAGAAATTAATACTTTCTATGAACAGCGTAATATGGCTCCGCCGTGGGCTCAAATGCCCTCTCGTGGACGACTCCCTGGCCGCAGTTATGCTAAGATTCAGGGGCCATCAGTGGCCGACAGTGCAATCAACGGACAGCAAGGTATTGAGCCAACAGTGAGAGTTAAGCGTAGCAAAAGAGCAGACATACAGGTGGATCCCAGGGAGATGAGAATCAACAAGCCAGTTCTTCAGTAGGGGAACGCGGTGGAGAAGGCCAGGCACTACAGATACAATCCAAGCCGTTATGGAGACGAACCGACTCCAGATGCAGGCCATCACTGATGCACTTGCTCAGCTAACATCGCGGCTTGCTATCATGGACCAGGCTCGGAATACCCTTCCTGGCTAGTACTAGCGTGAATATGTTATGAAGCAAGGCCCTTTGAGAGGACTTACCGAATATACTGGGAATGGTCTCCAATAGAGAGAACCCGCTATGTTCGAATGTCTCGAGATACCTGAGGTGGAATCACGTTTGCCCAAGTATGCAGCACTCAGAACTGTTGGTCTTGGTTTTGCGTCAAGCTGGACACTTACGGCCCCTGCTCTGGAAGGTACTTGCATAGTTGTCTTTCCCAGTTTACCATATAAATGTTCGGCGGTGACTTAGAACTGAATGCGTGTGCTTCAAGCATCATAATATACTGGCTTAACCAGAAAGGCTTTCATACAGTTTGTCATATATAGTGTTTGATATAGAGCCACTCCTTTGATGTATTTTACATATTCCTTCTACCAAACGTCAAAAAGTACTTTCATATATATACTCTGGCTTCTGTAACTGAACTGGCTGTCAGGAACATACACGCCGCTGCACATATTTCAGTATCCCATGTGCCGTTGCAGCAAGTAGCATCAGCAAGACCTTGACATACACGCGAACTGTGTACTCATAGTACGGGTTCTCGGCTTGCCACAGCATCAGACGTCCAGGCACTGTGTCTTGGAGGACTCGAAATGGGACGGTGGCCGAGTCATTCGTTCCACTGCCGAAATGATGGGACACAGGTCAACCATACCAATCCTCCTTTTGCCACCAACACGCAGACCTTCTCCCCCAGCCAGAGGGTTCCATCGGTCATTGTTCCAATTTCTTATAGCATAAGATAGAACGTCACCCAAGAAGCCGCCGTGGTATAGTAGAAACGCACAACCGAAGACTGATTGCTTCATATCTTCAAGAGATACTCGAAATGCCATGAGCCAGCTTCCATGAGCACAATTGGGCCATGGCATGCTCGTATATGTAGTGTATCCTGGAATTCCAACAATATTAGTAACGTCGTATCTCATCAATGGGTAGAAAGCTAACCCGGTAATCAGCGGAACCAATCGCGGCCAAAGGCAGCGCTCCATCATTGGCTCTATGATGGATCTATTATACTCGGTCCTAATATCTGTGACCGAACGAGAAGTAGAAGAGATATCAACTACACTCGAAGAATTGGAATAGAAAATCCTGCAGGCTGTTAGTCCTCTATTCAGGTCATTACTCCTTTATATGATTTCTACGCCGTGTTGCGCATATAGACGGCAGAATTATCTGCCTGTTATGACATTCCTTGCTGTCTTGGGATACATTACCATACCATTTCTCTTTCTCTGAGCCGTACTAGGAGGATCCAGTTCGTTGCCGCATACAAACATTGGACCCTCATGCCAGGGAGAAGAATATAGCATTTGGAATAAACGATCTGCAGTCTGTGCACTCTACTGTGACGGCTAACGGGCTCGTTTAGAAAGAGAAAAATAAAGGACTAATGCCAGTATAATAAGATATAATGCTGGCCAAGTTCTCTGCGGAGATTTGTACAGTCGAGAGTTGGGTATTCCTTCTATCTATATGCTTCAAACTGGGTGACAAAGACGCTCCCGCTAGATCCCATGTTTCCTTTTGATACTTCAATATTATATTGTCTATATCACTTCGCATATTTGTTCCAAACTTTCTTATTTTGTAGGACCACCCGTAGTCACTTTCCTGCTCCATGGATCATTTGGTGCGGGTATCTGCCAAATAGTGAGGCGCGGAACCCAGCTAATAGTTGGAATCCGTGAAATTATCCTTCAACTTACACAAACAAGTGCCTATGGCGTCGATAGAGAAGCTTCACTGTGTCTGATACGTGCCTCACTCTTCAGTATTATTTCAAGGTAGATTATGAGAGGTAAACAGCGCCATAGCCCGCCTATGCCCATGGGTACCTGCCAAGGCTTCAGTCTGTGGGCGGGCTTCGACCTTGGTGAGCAACGCATGTGATAAGAGCAAAAGATGTCATGTCACAGCGTACATGATGCTGTGTGGCAATTTGGATCTCCCTATAACTCAGATTAGCGCTAGCTTTCGCCTCGGAAGGCTAATAGTAGTTTTGCGAAATCTCCAACCTCATAATATTCCACTAGGTTACGCTTTGTCCTACTCTTTTTATCTGGGCAGTACAGTTACCGACACATTCGAAATCGGCTTCCGCCCCAAACACTCTTTAATTGCTTAGAAGTCCCACTTGTACATCTTTAGCGCCTTGGCAGTTATGATGGTGTTTTGTGTGTTACCAGCACTGTATAATTCTGGAACTTTCGATTTCTTACAGTGACATAGCAGTACAATACAGGCAACTAGTTAATGTTAACGTCAACTGATTCGCATAACTCATCTCCTGCACCACTCCCATTTCTCACATAGTTCCGCACTCTTGCAAGCAGGCTGTTCATATGTTCCAAATGGCCCCCAACCTAGCAGCATCTCAGCATGAGCTCATTCGCGACATGATTTTAAGCAGATCATTGAATACTGCTCAAATGGCTGGCGTGGCTGGTTGCAGTGAGCGCAGCATTAGATATATTCGTTCGAACCTGCGACTTTTCGGCAGTGTCAAAGCACCTCCAAACAAAGCCGGCCGACCGCGAACGGTAACCCCGCCTATGCTGAACGCCCTTTGCGAACATCTCCTTACGAAACCGGATCTGTATCTAGACGAAATGGCAACTTTCTTATGAGATGAATTCGAGACAGTAGTAACAACCGCCAGCATCAGGAGGGCGCTCAAATCCGTTGGATGGTCTAAAAAAGGCAGCTCGTCGGATTGCTGGAGAGCGTAATGCGGACTTGGGGACTGCTATTTTCATAGCCTGTCTGAATTCCGTTCGTACCACTTTATATATGTCGATGAGTCGGGATGCGATAAGCGAGTTGGCTTCAGGCGAACGGCCTGGTCCCCTGTTGGAGTAACACCGGTACAAATCTCTCGGTTTCATCGCGGACAGCGATATCAAATACTGCCAGCGTATGCCCAGGATGGTGTTGTGCTTGCCCGTGTGTTCCAGGGATCTACTGATGCATCCATATTCGAAGATTTTGTGGAGCAGCTGCTTCATCATTGCGGGCGGTGGCCGGAGCCCAAATCTGTGATTATAATGGACAATGCATCATTTCATCATACCGAGCGCGTGGAACAGATGTGCAGCGACGCCGGGGTGAAGTTGCTGTACCTGCCTCCATACTCACCAGACCTCAATCCCATTGAGGAAATGTTTGCAGAGTTGAAGGCCTTCATTAAGCGTAACTGGAAGGTATTTGAAGAGGATTCCGAGCTCAATCTCGATGCCTATCTAGAGTGGTGCATCGACGTTGTCGGTGCCAGAAAGCTGAGTGCAGAGGGGCGTTTTCGTCATGCTGGGATTACTCTGGAACCACTGCCTCTGAGCTTCGACGGGATCCACCAGTGATCCAGCACCCCACTTTTGTGTCGATCAGGACCCCGATGACTAATCGGGACAACCCTGCGTGTCAAGAAGTCAGAGGCGTTATTTCAGATAATATGTAATAGCTACGCCCTCCTGAAACCTCTTAAAACCCAATTGTAACTTAGACTTTGAGCTTATCTGGATAACTAGCAAATGATCTTCCTAGGTATGTCTATAGCACTTTACAAATATCATGTTGAGAAACTGGCCTTGTTGCTTAATATTAATACACACCACTTACCTCTTTTTTCTTTTTATACGTTCTCGAGGCCATGATTGGCCCTCTAACCGCGACAGGCTCCCAGTTACACGTGTCAGATGACCTTTCCAACTCCAACCTCAGATCTGTTTCTTGGAATTTTTAATCCTGCAGTTCTAATGCCTCCCCCATCTTCTTCCAAACATAGACTATCTGTCTTATCTCGGTAAAGTCTCACTACCCTTTCATGTATTGTACAGAAAATGTCTTTCACGCACGGCGACTATACAGTCGCATGGATTTGCGCCTTGCCGTTGGAACTAGCAGCAGCAAAGACTATGCTGGACGACGTTCACCCTCCGCTTCCCCAGCCAGAATCCGACCACAATGTCTACACACTTGGGAGAGTTGGCAGCCACAATGTAGTAGTGGCCTGTCTGCCTGGTGGTGTCTATGGGACGATATCCGCTACAGGGGTAGTGTCACATATGGTCTCTACCTTTCCAACTCTCCGGTTCGGGTTCGGATTGATGGTGGGCATTGGGGGCGGAGTCCCGAGCCCAAGAAATGATATTCGCCTTGGTGATGTTGTGGTCAGCAGGCCAACTACCAATTCAAGTGGTGTTATCCAATTTGACTACGGCAAGACACTGCGCGGCGGACGATTCCAGCACACCGGGTCGCTTAATAAACCTCCACCAGTGTTGTTGAAGGCCGTGTCTCAATTAGAGAGTGGTTGTATGACCGGGAAAAGGCCGACCAGCGAAATTTTGGTTGATACACTGCACAAAAGCGAAAA
Organism: Aspergillus awamori; assembly: GCA_003850985.1. NCBI lineage: Eukaryota > Fungi > Ascomycota > Eurotiomycetes > Eurotiales > Aspergillaceae > Aspergillus > Aspergillus awamori. The sequence continues at coordinate 98,085 of BDHI01000030.1, read as the reverse complement.
GATAAGAGAAGAGTTTTCGCGACCGAAAGTCGACTGGCTATTCTCACCAAACTACGACCATAAGGATAGCGAACATACCTGTTCGGCATGTGATCAGACACAGTTAATGAGCCGTTCCGAGCGGGAAACTGATGACCCTTATATTCATTATGGCTTGATCGCTTCCGGAGATCAGGTCATGAAAGATGCCAAGACTCGTGATTCCATTGCTCGGGATCTAGACATACTCTGTTTTGAAATGGAGGCTGCGGGGCTCATGGACGAACTCCCATCACTAGTCATTCGCGGCATTTGTGACTACTGTGATTCGCACAAAAATAAACAGTGGCAAAGATATGCTGCGCTTGCGGCTGCTTCGTACGCTAAGGCTCTTCTGTCGGTTATTCCTACTTTTTACCGCAATGAATCACGTGAACCGGGGAAGCCAGTTTGGATGGTCCCCTTCCAGAGGAACCCACGGTTCGCAGGCCGGGAAGGCGAAATCATCAGAATTGAAGAATTGCTTCTCCAACAGAACGGACCTAGCAAAATCGCTATCTGCGGACTAGGCGGCGTTGGAAAGACGCAGATCGCACTTGAACTGGCTTACCGCATGCGAAATCGAGACCCTACTTGCTCGATTTGCTGGATTACATGTACCAGCTATGAGAGCGTGGAACAAGCCTATATGAACATCGCCTCGAAGCTTAAAATGACTGATATAAAGCCGGCAGAGGTGAAAGAAAAGGTCAAAGCTTATCTTAGCCAGGAGAGTGCCGGGAAGTGGCTTGTTATTTTTGATAATGCAGATGACATGGGAATGTGGGGCACAAACGATACTACTGATACAGTATTGACAGACTTTCTTCCTGAAAGTGAGCAGGGCCATATTCTCTTCACCACGCGCAGCCGTAAAGTAGCTGTGAAACTAGCGTCTTCCCATGTGGTTGCAGTCACTGAGCCGAACACAGAAATTTCTATCCAAATTTTAAAGAACTCACTGGTTGAGAAGACATTGCTTAATGATCGTATTACAGCTCTAAGTCTTCTTGAGCAGCTGGCTTGTCTCCCTCTGGCAATCACCCAGGCGGCAGCGTATATCAATGAAAACAGCATTGGCCTCTCTGACTATCTTCAGCTTCTACGGGACCAGGAGCCACATGTGATTGAACTGCTGAGTGAAGAATTCGGGGATGAAATGCGCTACAAAGACATCCAGAACCCTGTTGCTCTGACTTGGTTTATCTCCTTCCAACAAATCCAACAATCAAATAAGCTGGCAGCAGACTATCTGTTATTCTTTGCCTGTATCAATCCTCGTGATATTCCACAGTCCTTACTTCCCCAGCCGATCTCGAATAAGGATAAAACCGATGCTCTTGGTCTTCTCAAGGCCTTCTCCTTTATTAGTGAGGGGAACGGGAACAGTTCTTTGAATCTACACCGACTAGTCCATCTTGCGACTCGGAACTGGATGAGAAAGAACCAACAGTTCAGCCGGCAAATATTGAAATCTGCTGACCGACTGAGCGAAGTTTTCCCAGATGATGATCATGCAAATCGGCAGATGTGGCGGGAATATCTGCCGCATGCTCTTTCACTGATAGCAGAAGCTGGATTTTGGAAGGAGCAAGAGAAATACATTGATTTGATTCGAAATGTTTGTAGTTGTCTTTCTAGTGACGGACGATGGAAGGAAGCAGAAGAGCTGGGAGTACAAGTATTGGAGCTATACAAGCGAGTGCTAGGACCCGAGCATCCTGACACTCTTAGTAGCATGAGTAATCTGGCATTGACATACTGGAATCGGGGACAATGGAAAGAAGCGGAAGAGCTGCAAATACAAGTGATGGAGCTGGACAAGCGAGTGCTAGGGCCCGAGCATCCTGATACTCTTAGCAGCCTGGCCAATCTGGCATCCACCTACCGGGATCAGGGACAATGGAAGGAAGCGGAAGAGATGCAAGTGCAAGTATTAGAGCTGCGCAAGCGAGTGCTAGGACCCGAGCACCCTGACACTCTTAGCAGCATGGCCAATCTGGCATCCACCTACCGCATTCAGGGACGATGGAAGGAAGCGGAGGAGCTGGAAGTGCAAGTATTAGAGCTTCACAAGCGAGTGCTAGGACCTGAGCATCCTAATACTCTTACCAGCATGGCCAATCTGGCATCCACCTACCGGGATCAGGGACGATGGAAAGAAGCGGGGGAGCTGGAAATACAAGTATTAGAGCTCCACAAGCAAGTGCTAGGGCCTGAGCATCCTAATACTCTTACCAGCATGGGCAATCTGGCATCCACCTACCGGGATCAGGGACGATGGAAAGAAGCGGGGGAGCTGGAAATACAAGTATTAGAGCTCCACAAGCAAGTGCTAGGGCCTGAGCATCCTAATACTCTTACCAGCATGGGCAATCTGGCATCCACCTACTGGAATCAGGGACGATGGAAGAAAGCAGAAGACCTGGATATGCAAGTGTTAGTGCTACGCAAGCAAGTGCTAGGGCCTGAGCACCCTGATACTCTTAACAGCATGGCCAATCTGGCATCCACCTACTGGAATCAGGGACGATGGAAAGAAGCGGAGGAGCTGCAAGTGCAAGTGTTAGTGCTACGCAAGCAAGTGCTAGGGCCTGAGCACCCTGATACTCTTAACAGCATGGCCAATCTGGCATTCACCTACCGCATTCAGGGACGATGGAAGGAAGCAGAAGAGCTAGGAGTGCAAGTATTAGAGCTACGCAAGCGAGTGTTAGGGCCCGAGCATCCTGATACTCTTACCAGCATGAGCAACCTGTCCTTTCCGTGTAAAGGCCAGGGAAAGGTTAAAAATTCTCTTGCTCTGATAAAACAGTGTGCAGAGCTCCGCCGCAACCTGCTGGGTCCAGATCACCCAGATACCATATCCTCTTCTGGTACTCTCAGTGATTGGGAGACCGCGGTAGATTCCCCGATATGGTATAGTCGAGAAAGCATACTTGCGTTTTCCTTTTTTGCCTTTCCTTGTCTCTACTTCTTTTTCAAAGACCTTTCTTGAAAGGTGGGTCTGAATGCCTGATAATGATATATAAGTTGTCTTCAATAATCGATAGTGGTCGATCATTCTAGCAGAGTCATTACCCGGAGTAGTTTGAGTACGTTATAGAATTATTTTTGAACGTCATGCCGAGAGGCAAATGATACCACTGTTCGTTATGATTCTGTAACGAACTTACCGTTATTGGTTAGCGTACGGATTTCAATCTTGGCAGTGGGGCCTCAAGAAAAGAAAACAGTAACACAGGCGGAAGGCGATTCTGAATCTCACGGTATCAGTTTTTTGAAATGTCTCTTTCGGTTTTGCTCCTTGGCTCTACTGTATCTTGAAAATATATGAGTATATTGTTCAGCTCCGCGTCTGCTCATCTTTTCTATTCACCGGCCTCCGTCCCTGCTGTATTCTTGATAGTGAGGCCCATCGCACGGATTCTCACTGTAAACCCCCAGGAAATCCCTCTCAGGCACCATACTTCCGGATCCCGAGATATCTTCCGAGACTATACATCCGTGGGGCCGATTGGGGCGGTATAGTCCGCTAAAAGCATTGCCGAGCGAAGTTCCAGCTGTATAATTTCATTTAATAATCTCTTGTGAAATGCTGCTGCGGTGTCAAAGTCCACTACCTCATCAAGATAATATTTGATAGTATTAGACGCATGATCCGCAACTTGATCACGAACAGACAATGGGGCTTGGTCTATTTACAGTATAGAGCGTTTAATAACAAAAATTAACATTCATATTGCTGAAAACATATTGTACTGTTGATTGTATTTATTCCACCCCGGCGAAGCACTTTCTGTGTCAGATTACACGCCTGACCCGCCTGAATTCCAAGTCATTTAAGGATGCGACTCCATATCCGCGATTTAAATAGTTAACTATCAGATATTTGATAGCCTTCTGCGGTACACTCGGGCTCCCGAAATATTAGAATATCCAGTTTATCTCTCTTTATTTTTATCTGAATATCTCTCCGGTGCGCAGAAATAAACACAGTGTAGATATCCGCCATATTTTTATTATCGCAACGAATATATCATCATCGATAGCCAATGCCATCAGCTAACCTAATAAATCAAATATCACGTTTTCCTCATGTTCGATCACAAACCTCTTCCTATATTCATATAAGTAAATAATTAAGATAATCTACTTTAGATCTTATACTTACATTCTCGGCTTTCAGTCCTCCCCTTTCGTGTGAAGGAGCGTTATAATAACAGCGAGGATATGGCATTTACCAAGAGTCAGATTACGGATAATATAAAATTCAACATATTCTCAAAGAATGGCATTGGTCTCTTTGTCGCCCTCAATATACCCGTCATCGTAACACTAGATGTGTCTGAATCGCAGTCGACATCACTCGCAGTTTCCAGATCGGAGTGGTGGCTGAAAATATTATTTAGATCAGTTTCTTCTAGCTTACTCATCTCAGTATCTTTACCTGTTATATAGCTGGAAACCCCAGAGGGCGCCTCATCTTCCGACTTATTAGAGAACTCTCGTATTTCATATAATTACTGGGATTCTTAGATCCAGAAATTTCCAGGAGTCATCCATCAGGTTGAATATTAACAGTATGTCTTGTATCAAGTAATAATACTGCTCGGCAGGCGGAAATGCGCGTTAAATTAAGACCAGCTAAGACATATAGTCGTTGCTTCTCATCGGCAAATACCGAGTCGCAATGGGCCATGTGAGTGACAAGAAAATGTAGAAGGTCATCTGATGCTGCTGTAGGCTCGGGCAGAGGGTGGGCTAGTACCAGCCAAGGACTTTTCTATCTTCAGTCAAAGTCTGGAAAGATTTGCCTAACACTTCATACAACTGGCTCCATATAGTACGGTCGGGTGATATGTTCCGCCTGGATGGGTTTGAGCCTTCGGTATTCTTTGACGGTTGGCTGTCTCCAGTGGTTCTCGGAAGAGAAGATCCAAGCATGAGAGCCAGGTACTCTTCGCCTAGGATTAACCAACTGTACTGAAAGGCTTCGCTGACAGGACTTGCTAAGCGACCTACTGACTAACAGTCTCTGACTCAGCACAAGGATGTGTGAACTGTGTGCATGGGCAACAATCTATCAGCTACTATCTTACATCGTATTGGTTTGGCATTTCATGCGAAAGGTGTGTAAAGGGAGGAACCATGTGATCAACTTAATCGTAAATGTAGGGCGTAATGAATCATCTGCGCATTACCGCGATCTCAAGCAAGCTCATATCTGGTAATTGTGACACCAAATGTCTCTATCTGAACTTCTTGATGTCCTCCACTCGAACATCTTTGATCTCGAATGTTCTCACCCATGGTCGATGCACAGGAACGAGCGGAGCCTGTAGGCGCCGCCTCCCACAAATTGAATCGAGATCTATTTCGAAACATGTCCAGTAGGCATCCTTCAGTTCACGCGTCCATGGTCCCTAAAATGGTTAATTGCAGAATCCAGGTGATTGAAGAGCATTAGACTTACCGAATAATGGCAGAGTTTCCGAAAACTCTTCAAGAAAGCTGTCGCCTCTTGCCAGGATCGAAGTTGTGAACCGCCCCGCTTCAAGTACTCGTCCAGGCGGTAGCCGTGCTCACCCCATGCCTGGTATACCCGGAAACCCTCTCTTCCTATAGCCAGAACAAAGCAGTGTGCAAAGGACGTATAATTCATGTCGCGGCTTTGACGCTCACCGCGTTCAATCATTTCTACATCGACAAGACTCACGCCTAGCACGGTGGTCTTGCCGATTTTACCGTCGATTGCCGCTTTCTTGGCCTGGGAGAATTGCTTGGGCAGATCGGATGAAGCCGTGCTCGAGATATCCGCGATGGTAGGGAGCCCACCTAAAGAACGCGATTGCCATTTCAGAGCCATGTACATGGCTTGTGGCTCTCGTGGGGAAGCAAACAACAAAACAAGTGTAGTAGCAAGCTTGCAGGAATTCCAAGGCAAGCGTTCAGCAGCAAAAGTCTCCATCGATGGAGGATTCTCTCCCAGGAGAATTGTGGATTCCCCACACAATACGGACTGTTGAAGAGTAACAAATTTAGTCGAAGCAACAAGAAGGCCATCGCTGAAGTATGATTTAACAGCACGGTCTAGTTCTTCTAGTGGCGTGTAGGGAAGTCCCATCCTTGCCCGAACGGCTAGTGTTGCTTCATCTTCGCGCTTTCCCCATATTCTTTCTAAGGCGCCATCAAGTTCAACTGGTGTACATGACAGCCGTCCACTCAGACGGAGAATATCACAGATCGGATGATCCGGCGGTGGAAGTGACCGCCCCGTCGACTGAGATCTGTAACTTGCTGTCAGATTACGCTTGTAGAAAAGTTTCTTGGTAAAGGATGCTGACCTCAAACTCTCAGGCTTCCTAGCTACTCGTTGTCTCTTTGGCCTAGGCAGTGGCATCGTATCAAACTCTGACCGAAACCTGTCGAGGACTAGGTATTCACGATGGTGCTGGAGAGAAGAGAATTTCGTCTTAATAAATGTATGACGCGGGCAGTGGAAAGAAGCAAATCAATATAGCACGTTTCTGATAAGGCCTCGATTTGGTTCGCAACCCCGCTTGTACGTCTCCGAAATTGTTAGCCTTCTCTGGAGCCACGTCGACAACTCACCCGCAGCGTGCATAATTACAGATTCCGATGGCTTCCTTGTTTTGGTACAGCCCTTAATCCTTACATGTTTTGACCAGAATCTTTCACATTCTTCTCTCTTGCAGGCTAACCACAACAGAACTAGCTGGTAATACCTATTTGCTTACAATATGAGCTTCCGGTGAATAATATACTCCGAGCTCTAAATTGACCAGTGAATACTTCACCTTGGTGGCTACTGAGCAATCAGAGCGCTGATCAAATCCGAATACTACAACTGCTTGCAAATGGCCAAGAAACACAGAGGATATCGTTTACGAGTACTGTACCTTCCCTGCAAGAATTACTACCTGTAGAGATGCAGTTTTTCCATAGACTTTGAGGCATACAAAAGGCGACTGCGTCGTACCGCATCATAGTTCCTGCCGGCATGAAGCGGTTAATTAAAGAATAAGAAAAAATGGGCGATTGGTGGGATGACACATGTAGCCAGTCAGATCAGGATTACTCGCAATAGCCGCCGAAAAACGCCTTCTATGCAAGGAAACACAGCTGGCTACCAACTTATTATAAACCAGAGAACATTAGAAATATTATTTTCATCTTGCTCTGACTACTCAGACAAGCTTCATGCCCCAGATGAGCAGCCATATTATAGATTTAGATCGGATCCGGAGTCGGGATTTGTAGGGTGAGTGGGTACTATTCCATAGCCTTTCAAATCTTACTTTGCCATTTCTATTGGCACATTCTGACGGCGATGGCTGATGCATGGCCACGTCATGCGAGACCTACATATGCCATCACACCGGGCAAAGCGTCGTACCAGCAAGAGCCTGATAACTGAATCGATTCCTGGGCTCCCACACAGCAGCTCGCATTTGCTTGTTCATACATAAATAGCGGCAGCGATAACCTTTTCTTTTGTTTTCTATAGGACCCACCTTCTCCTACCTGAATAAATCCACGAACCCTCGATGGGGAAAAAAGAAAAAAAGAAAGGAAAGTCAGCAGTATCCAAATCCGCTGATACAGCTGTTGTACCTAAGGAGCCGGTTTCTGCAAACGAACAAATTGTCAGGAAAATGAAAGACCTGGTCTTTAGGTTAGATACTACAGTTATTAATGTTATCTCATATAATCACTGAGATCCAAACTAGTCAATTTCTCAATCCGAAGTACAGCGATTTGTCTATCAGATGTGGCGATGAAATCTTTCCAGCCCATCGGAACATACTCTGTCCCCAATCAAAGTATTTTGAGATCGTTTGTAGTAGCCAGTTCAAGGTGAGGCACTCCATTTCTTATGAGCCGTTATCATGAGGTTGACCCTAATAATTATAGGAAAGCAACGGTGAGATCATCATTGAGGATAGCAATCCTATGCTTGTCAAAAAGACACTCGAATTCTTGTACACGGGGGACTATACTTACGACGGTTCTCCAACTACCCAAGCTCTTTTCAACTCAAAGAATAGTTCTGAATGCTCGCCCCAAACATGGACAGAAAATGATGAGTTAGATGCAGACACTGCACAATATTCAAATCCATCTCGAAAACCCAATACCACAAATTTGCAGAGCTGTCATGCCTTCTTTCACGCTCAAATTTACGCACAAGGTGATTATTTTCAGATCAACGAGCTTAAGAAGAAAGCAAAGGACTACTTTATGAAATCCTTCTTGGAACATCCCGACCGACATTCATTCAGCTCCTCCGTCATTGAAGTTTACAGCTCAACAGGAGAGCACGACCGTGGCCTAAGAGATCTTGTTGTCCAGCTCACGACCGATAACCTCAAGACTTTGAGGAGTGGGGGTGACCCAATATTCTGCAACAGTCTTTTGGCATCCGTTCCCAATTTCATGCTGGATGTCTGTCTTTCGACCTTGGACAGGTGTGCTGAATATCAGAGGCAGCAAGCAGGAATCTGGCGTTAATAGGAACTTGATTTCGAAGCGCGAGAATACGTCGAATAATTTACAGCTGCTCAGCTTTCTATTTGTTGTGCTACTTTATCTGTTGGTACGGTGGCAATGCAGGGCTTCAAGCACCAAAGCGGAGTGATGGTGATATTGACCTAGTGGGCTTATTGAAGGGCATTCCTCGTCGGAGCTTGTTCAAGCATTGTCTCGTTGGCAGAGACAGTGATTGACGCCCTTTTCAAGAATGAGCTAGTTTACCCGTAATAGCCCGAACAGACTGGGAGATCTGCCAGACATTTTACATAGGAGATTGATTACAATATTCGATTCGTAGTTATATTTTAAGTCATTAGGTTACGCTCCATCCTGTAGCTCAGGCATGGAAGGGATACAGATCTCGGCATGTGCTTCCACAAAAAAGCTGCAGTCGTCTGTAGCACAATTAAAGAATCCTTTGCGCTGCTTTTCCCTGCCACTTTCTCCCCACCTGCTTGGCTGATTACACAGACACCGTGGGTTCTTGCCAGAGATGCCTATCGAATCAGCCCAGCTACGGAATGTTCCACACCTTCCACATGAATAATAACTCCGGCCACTGTGCCCGTTTTGGTTCCACGGTTTGACAACTTTAACGAAAGTCGGAACCCCACATATCTTGCATGAGGGGCTAGTAACGCTATAAGATAAAGTCGGTCCCGCCACACATGGTGGCAGGAGACCGAGCGGGGCAGGTTGTAGCTGAGGCGTTAAAACGAGTCTTGATGGCGATGATACAGGGCCTTCCACTGAGGTAGGTTGACTTGTGTTGGCCGGACGGAAACTTTTGTAACAAGTTGTGTTTGAACAGTTCTCATCGGACGAAGTTATTTGATGGACTATCATATCATCAGCTTAGAGGGAAACGATGGCGCTTATAGAGGTATACAAGCTGGATTTTTCTCGATTCTGGTGATGGGGAGGGGCCCCGGCCCCCTACCCTTCCTCCTACCGAGACACCAATTTATGAGCTCCATGTTATAACGCTGATTGAGCCAAGATTTTGAAAGAGAGATGATATATCACAGGAGGTAGAGCACTGGGCATGACCTACTCGTGCTTTTAAAGATTCAAATTTTGGTAGCCTTCGCGGTCCGCAACTTCTGATCATGCAGCGTCCGGAGTCCACGCTCGCCATTCTGCCTTGTCGATGCCTCCGTATTTCTGAATCAATAATGAATCCATGATAGGTTGCCTTTCCCTTTCGATGAGCCTCAATGCACACGATTCACAACATAGGATTGGTATCACACGGATTATACAGGCTCAACCAAATATGCGTTGTCTTACGGCGTCCCGCCCGAAGCCTCATGGCCATAGCTGACGTCGCCTTCCTTCCCCCTTCGGGAAGTCCAAGCTCCCAGGCGTGTCGTAGGCCATGCTACGCTTTCGTAATTCTGCTCTCCAATTAATATTGTAAGTCAGATGCACCCATTTAAATTATTAGATACCGACGAACTAGGATTACACGAGAGACACGTAGACGAGGCTATATTTCACGTCAGCTCAGACAACATTAATGGCTCGATAGGCTACCAGGCGGCTTTCAGTCTCTGGCAGCTGCCCACACCCGAGGAGAAAGCTTCGTGAAATAGATCCTCTCTCATGGTTTCCATACCAGTCAGATCACGTGATTGTCAATCTATTTTGTCACGTGCTTATGCATCGTTGTTATGATGTATTGAGTGCAAAGTCTTTCTCTACGCAAATTCTTTCGGGTAGGTCGCAAAAACGCATTAGACTCCTCACTGGCTATATCTCGGATATTTACCTAAGTCAAAATTACACTCTTGCGTCGTTTAGTTCTTTGGCCACTTTGGCCCTCCTTCAATTTCCATAAGAGAGTCCACTGGGTCAGTTTGTAGTCAGTGCTCTGTGTTAGTCTTGTGGGAGCATATCGTCGTTCCTATCCGCCTGCCCTGGGGCTCAATTGCTTAGTCATCATTTAGTCATTGTTGGAATCCTCGGATAACGTAATCCGCGTTCGCGCGGCCCACCCCTCTGGTACGATTACCCGATATAATCAAAATGAAGCCTTTCAATCAAGACAAGATCATATATAAATACTATATGTCTAATTACTAGATCTTTTAGAGCACTGTGTACGTCTATGGTCAATACTGAAGTAATCTATACAGCATAGAGACATGCGTGAGGGGCTTTCTGGAGGTTGAGGTAGCTGCTCAACCTCAGCCTCAATTTCTGGATCTTGCTTATTTTGAACCTCTTCTTGTTGTATAACTCTCTGAGCACCTTCAATGGTGGTGCAAAAAAAATAAAAATAAAAATAAAGACAAAGACCGCCTCCTATCTGTACCATCTTGACTAGTAGCAAAAAAACTGGTCTCAAAATGGATACGTCTCGGAATAATCTTATTCCATGCCGGCTTGGTTATGCCGCGAGATCCTGGGAGCACCTGCACCGGAATGGGTGTGGTTTGTACGACACCAACCACTGCAGCTCTTGAAACTACGCCTGCTCCGGCTGTTGAAGAGCTGGGTTGCATATTGCTTGCAATGCGTTCAACACCCATAATGACTTACGTAAGCAACAGTACCTGGACTCGGGCGCGCCATCAAGTTCTTCGTGAGACTGGACAGATCTGACCTCGTTGTCAGTAGTATCGATAGTGCCGTGTGGTTGTTGTCTTAGCCCCGTATTTCTCAGGGCCATGGATAACACGATACCCCTTTAAGCTTCTTTGTTATACTTCACGGTGAGTTACATAGTGTGCCATTCGATGCTTACTGTTCCCTCCACTCTTCGCTTATCCTTACTGGCACGGATAACAGTATCTTCTTCACTTAATCGCAATATCGCGCCTGGAACGCCGAATTCTACCAGGGGACAGAAAAATTGGCTTATTAGCTAGCCCCTTTCTGCCGAAGATGATCTGTCGAGTTTAGCAAGGTAACACCGACGCTGGTTGAGGGAGGCTGATAGGCTGTACTTTGTTTGACGATCTTGGCGGAGTCGGGTCGAACAGGCTTAGCCCCAATGTTTCTCTGGAAGCAAACATGCTTCGCTACGTATATAGTAGACACCACTGTGCAATGTAGTCCAGCATTGTCTCTTTAAGACCATGCGTCCTTCGCCAGCTTCCTATCATCACATACCGGAAGAGAAGCGCCAGTATCGGCCAATCATATTTACTGGGCAGTTCAATCCATCAAAGCCAACCGATATTCACCATGAACAAAGAGACTTCAGAATATCCACACCGACAGCTTCTCCCTAAAGTCTCCCTTGGGAAAGTAGGCCGCTCCCACTCTCCCGTCCACGCTCCATCCAAGCGCAGATCATTCGCGTGCACAAATTGCCGGAGAAAACACATTAAGGTTAATTTCGTGAACTGAACTCACATTGATGAGACTAACTAATTATAGTGCACTGGTCCTCCATCCTGCGAAACATGTGTTCATTCTGGGCGAACTTGTGTATTCGAGCCCTCTAAAGACCGACGAAGAAAAGAAGCTCTGCGACATGCTGAAAAGGCAACAGAAAGATACAGAAACGCCCTGGTGATGGTGATTCAGACATTCAAAAGCGGTGCAGATCAGGATGTCCGTGATCTGGTGGATAGGATAAAACAATCTTCTTCGGTTGACGACAGTCTGGCAGAGCTGCAAGAGATGACACATTGAGAGAAGTAGGATGCACGTTGACCACATGTATTTAACGTTTGTCGCTGGGAGATGTTCGGCGCCTTGGAGAGTCTTCTCCGAGCAACTGACCAGACCCGTAGCGGGTATTGAATTCATTTTTCTCTGCCCGCGCGCGTGGCTCTTCTCCTATCCCGACTTGTCCACGGAAGTCCCGAGATAATTGCTGTAGCGAAGTGTCTGACATTTGGCCCAACCACTGCGCCGATTTCGAGCCAGTGATGATATGCTTGGCGGAAATCAGATCCCCAATGGTAGATACCACGAGCTGATGTGACTCATCTGAAGATGTCACGTCCTCAAAGATATTCGTGCGGGCTCTGTGTGCCAAGTCGGAGGCCTCTGAACAGACATTAAGACATTTGATAATGCTTTCCCTCTCCTCTTTGATGAGATTCAAGTTTGTGGGATCCTTATACATTATGCCCTGTTCCGACATTTGTCTCAGTCGGTTTGTCAGTTCCATCAAACGGGCCTGGAGTGCCTCCGAATTTGATGAGACTCTTGCGCCAAAGTCAGTGAGCATAGCGCTGGTCAGGTTCTGGGATTGACCGGATATATCATCATTGCCAGAACCAAACTGTATAGATATATTCTCACCCTTAGAATGGAATTGCGGAAGCTGTTGCTGGAAGTGTGCAATGACTTGCGCAACATGAGTACATATTGTCAGGCATTGCTCAGTGCTTTCCTTCTCCTCCCTTATGTCTTGTAAGTGAAAAGTATCAGACCTTTGAACAGGACCCCCGTGCTGCTCGGGCGATTGCAACCTTTCCTCAATGTTTTGTAGATGCTCCTGAAGGTCAGACGTTGCTTCCTCGATCATGGTCTTATACTGGTCGATGACCGCGCTGGCAACAGTGGCTTGACGACTGAGTATAATGAGTCAGAGTCAGTGTCTCATAGTCATTGTAGGACCCATATATCTTACAATGTGGCGCCCCCGAGAGCGATAGAGATAGTTGCTTTATAACCAGCAAGCGTTGTTTTCAGATCATTAATATTCCCACCCATGTACTGTAATTTAGCCCAGTCACGAAAGCTTGTGCGTTGGCCGTTAGAATGGGCCACACATTTGCGAATAATCTCTCTGAACTCGCTGCATATTTTCCCACATCGCAGAAGAGGTAACTTCAAGCTGGCCAGCTCGGCTTCATTGTCCTTTACTGCCGAGATTAAGGTGCCGAGGACCTGTGTTAAAGATTCCAATTCATACCGTAGCTCACGAACTGTTCGCTGCGTGTTTTTGAAGCCCTCGACTAGAGTATAGAGCGATTTGCTCGCTTCAAAGGCGAAAGTCGCAAGCGCGATCAAGCTGGAGGCCACGGAGAGAGCATCCGCCATATTGATTCGTTCGGCCTGGAAGAAGGGGATTGAAACTGATAGGTAAGACGTCAAAGAGATAAATATGTTAGAGGTTCTACCATATATATTGGAAGGTGTGGTTCAATCTGGAAATAATCCGCTGGCTCCTAGATTTAATCATCATCAGCGGGTCAAGCACGAGGCTCCCTGTGAATAAGCCGGGCGGCTACAGAAACGCTGCGATTGGGAGATACAAGATTCCGTATCAAATTTAATGACCGTCCGTTTCACGTCCCATTTGCCATCACAACGGAAACCGGAGGGACAGATATGTTGCGACCTCATCAAGCTTTTACTGCATCCCTATATCCTTCATGGGAAATAATGAAGCCGTGCCAAAGTAGACACTTGTTACATTTGGTTTGAGCTGATGATTATATGTACGATCCGAATGCGATCGTAGCGAGAATACACATGGTAGTACTGAGCTTCGCTACCAGCAGTCCAAGACCCCGCAATAAAATACGCAACTGTCAATACGAAAGTCGACCAGAGCCGCCCCTGGAAGACGACTCATCTCACTCTCCCAGCTAGATCTCCGAAAGAGAAGGCTTAGTTTAGGTTTCGAAGTCAGTCAGCGAATTAATGACAGATTATGGTCGTTGGCTCCGTGGTTTGGCCAATCATGATGCATGATTGACACGTGCAGAAGAGGGAGTCGTTACGCGTACTGTGCCAAGCAATCCGTAGGGAGACTCCGTGTATGTTGATCAACGCCTGTTGTGGCGGCTATCTTCGGTAAACAGATATGACGAGTTGAGAAACGATTAGACGGGACCTCTAAACGCTCATCGTGTGCTAGAATCACGTAGTGAACTTGATGCGAAATTCGGTGTGAGCTTTCATCAAACATAGGGGTAGCCAGGGGGAGTAACTCTCATTCTAATATGAACGTAGCCAACTTGTGGTTTTCAGTTGCTTATTCGGACTTCCACCAGTCAGACTAATGGCAAGCATTGAATGATCAGCAAATGTTTTCTGTGATAAAAAAAATATTTTCTTGAGGGGTTAAAGATCTCCCACCTTGACATTCCAGAGCGATGACTCATTGCTTTATCACGTAATCTCGTAGGGGGATCGTAATCTATGGTTCGATGAAACCGCAACCGCAACCAGTAGCTTTCCCTTTCAAATGTCTATGAACATGACATGGCAAAACTAGCGGAAACGTTTTAGTGCACTTTCGAATGATTTGAGCAGCGCTGATAAGCTTCCGGGCCGCTTGCACCCTGGCACGCTGCTATCAGTAATGGAGCTTCAGCCTGTTCGATACATCCAACTCCATCATCCTTCATCACCAAAACTAAGGGGCGCGATTAGAAGTCTGAGAATCTTCTATGGACATTTCCACGCATAATTTCCCATGGAGATCAACATCGGTACATGTCGGGAAATCAGTTTCGCGCCTTTGCCTCCCGTATTCTCTCTTGCATAGCGTTCTAACAGTATATTATATTTTTCGCCCTTCCCAATTATCGAGCCATCTTACTTGAGTAGAAGGCACCTGGCTACTAACCTAACAGTCCATATCATTTAAGGCTAGCTATAGTTATCAGATGAGATATCTCAACGTACTCCACAATGCTTGAAATTGGAGGTTGGGACGTGTGCCCTTTGTTGCAGATTGTACTTGTTTTCGCTGGGACATAATCATGTGAAGCAAGTGCCTGCTCAGTGCTCAGAGCGGCTTAGCTCAATTTCAATCGGGCTCAATCTTTCAGCATATTGGCCGAGAATACTGTTACTTGGGACTCGAAGGTCATAACGTAATTCACCATCGCGCGGCCCATCTTGTAATGCTATATTGAAAGCTACCTTTTTATTACTATAATATATCTCAACAACAACAAGACTTCAGCTCTGTGTCTGGAAATCAAAACTTTTTAGAGAAGAATTTGTTATCTAAAGATACTTTCTTTTTTGTCAAAATTAACTGAATAGTATAATTTTCCAATTAAAATACAGGTAATTTATATTACCGGCTTATTCGAGTAGGTAGAAGTTTTTTCTAAAAAAAAGTATACGTGGTGACACCAATCTTACAGAACGAATCGTACCTTTAGATTTTCAAGAGTGAGCGAACACCATCCACGCGGCGAAGCAGACGTACCTTCAACACTAAGTACAACGTATATGATCTATTCATATTAAAACCCACCATGTCCATTCAGGCGGTAGTCTCGAGCTTGTTTAGGCGACCGGAACGATCGTCCACAATCGGTGCACCAGCTATGTCTAGCGGCATTGCTGCTGAAGGCTAGTTGAGTGTTTGACGCACAAATGAAAGAGGAACAGAGCGAGAGACACTCTGACTAACGATCCGAATATCACTAATTAGTCAGGTGACATTCTGGGCAAAAGCGCCCTACCATGGTGTCTTCTCCATTTCCACAAGTCTTTCTGTCAAAGCAGTAGATACCTCGTACTCAAACTCTGAATGATCCTTTCGGACTTCATCGGATTGACGAGATCCCTTGAGCGTACCGAGATGTGGAAGGGCGAATCTTATAAGGATTTCTTGTAGGTCTGATCTTGGCGGACACTGGGACCCATAGACATCGCTGGTAATTGCGAGAGATCCGCAGTCCCTCCAGTCCTTTCTCATGTTGGAGTCCAACTTCTTTTTGGATGTATCTTTGATCCTCTAATCAAGTATTTGTCTGCCACAATATGGATTTGCACGTTGATGTGCACACGCCTCCACTGCCATGATAGAACGTCTTAGGCGATACGCTCCGTTGGTGATATTCCCTCTTGGATCACAGAATCATCCTCCGCAGCAGTATCACTTTTCCCAGCGGGATCATCCGTAATCTCTGGTGAGTCATCATAGCTGCACGGTAAAGGAGATCAAACTTTCTTGAAACAATGAAGGGTCATCGGGAATGTATACGGCGCGCGATTTAGCTTCTTATGTGGAAGTTAACGGTCAATCTCTGGGTGCCACCGCTGATACAGTATTTTTAAAAGTACCATTTGCAGCCTTGTCGAAAGATGGCGACTGTGGGCACACAATGCAACGATGAATGTGGAAGCTTGATGATGGGTATCTGACTAAGAGAATACTTGTACCCCCGGATATTGCTTCCATCTGGACGACCGTCGAGATCCTTGCGCGGTTATATGTACCTTGGTAGTAGTAGTGCTGTCACCTAATGCACGATGGGTTTGTGATTAAACAGATGTACGCAATGGCATGGCGGAACTCGACAGAATTGGATTTTATCTTCACAGCGGCATAGCATGACATTTCCCAAGCAAACGACGGCTGACCCAGCTCGGGGTATTATATCAATATCCAGCAATCGTTTATAGGAAGACCGCCACAAGGTCTCCGAGCCGGCAGCATTTCACTACAAGCCACCTCAAATTACAGGGGGAAAATTATAAAACATAAAGAGAGAGAAAGAGAAGGAGAGAGTAAGAAACAAAAACAACAAAAGAAACTCCACCGAAAGGCAAAGCCAGTCAAGGTTCCGCTTCTATAAGATACTCTGCAACCTTATCGTTACTGTCACGAAGTATACCCACAATAATTAAAACAGGCATGGGATAATCCCTTCAAGCTAACACATAGGTGTTAAGGATCGCTCAGCACCCCGTCAAATCCCACCTATTTCTTCCCACTAGGAGGGGTATAAGTCGAGCCACCACTGCCGTTATTGTAATAAGTGCTCCCATCGGGGTTGGAATAATAGTAGGATCCGTTACTGGAGGAAGAAATCTATTAGAATTGATTTGGCAAACTCCAGGTCGGAGTAGAAGAATAGTAATGAGGAGGTGGAATGTAATGGGATAACATTACTGACCTGTTTGAATAGTGGTAGGAGTTTGGATTAGAGCTGCCAGAGTAGTCGCGGGAGCACCAGTGGTTTCCCTTTGGACATCAGACCTTTAGCTAAGGTTTGGATCTACAATATGGGGCGGTACTTACCTGACTGTTAGTGCCGGAGCCCTTGTAGCTGAAGTCTTTCCCAGACCTGGGCATGGTTACGATTTGATCACTGATGAAGTATTGAAGGGGTTGGTTGATGTAGTGGGTATTTTAGAAGCTAGAAGATGCGGGCTACTGGTGGTCCTGGGGGAAGAGTGAGATATGAGAGTGAAAGATGAGGGTCGGGCGATCCAAAGTGAGGGGTAAGGCAGCAACGTACCCTTGGTCCCGGTTGGTTCCATTGATCATGCAGGTGGACTTTTGACACTTTCAAAGTATTTATGCACTCGAATGGATTCATAATACGATGATCGTCTTATTACATATTACTTATCGACATATGTTTCTCTTGATACGGATGTGAGGAGAGGTTGCTCTATGGACCCACGCTATCGAAGAGACAAATCGCAACAGAATTTTGCTAGATTTCCTGTTCTGAAGATGAGAAGCAGTGGTGAAAGATATACGTTACAAGGTTTGGACCAATCCAAGAAAGCAAACAGCAATGCCCAAATTAATAAGAATTCTCGTGACATGCACTGTCTCTAGGACTTCAGTAACCGGTATATCAAAACTGCTGCAATAATATGAACAGGATCAGTAGTTGATCTTGACATAGTGTTGATTTTAAAGAGCTGTGCCAACGTAACTTGTTCAAATTTCATACAACAGAAATATGAAACACGTAGCGCTCAGTCAACAAGATAGTCTTTACTTGAGGAAAGGAGCTCTTGCCAACGCATCTGCCTGGATACCCCAAATATGCTTTCCTAGAACGGCTAATCTAGAGCCAAAGTTCTTCAAAACGAGATCAATGTCCGGAACATTGTGTTGAAGCGCTTGACTATACATATCGTCCGTCCCGAACGTTGCAATGTCCCACATCCTCTTCCACCCTTGGATTGCCACGGCTGCATCCGGACAATCATTCCGGATATTGGTTGCAAGCATGTAGAACGAAGATCGCTTGGCATGAAACCTGGGATGCTTGTACAGTTGCACTGAGGCAAAAGTTGTAAATATATATAGTAATTGTACGGTATGTGGAGACTCGACTTTGTGGAGAAGAACGATCATCGTTCCCCCCAGCTTGACGTGCTCCAATCCAAGCGACAGCTGTGTCAGGGTCAGCCTGCTGGCTTCTCGATGTTCACGGTAGGTGGCCCTGTCGTGGTTTCTTAGCACCTGACCATCACATATGACTAGGTCAAATGCCTGTCCAGGCTCAAATTGACGGGGTAAGAACTTCCCTGTATCTGGGTGATCGTTCGGGATTTCCAACAGGCCCATATCCGCAGCCAACAGGGTGATGTCAATGAACTTCACCGAAATATTAGGATGCTTAGGTAGAAGGACATTGTGACCTCCTTCACACCTTGGTAAGCTGAATCCTATAGCTCGGGCTTTCGGATTAACCCGCAATGCTGTTCCAAGAAAGCCTCCCGGTGCCATGCACATATCAAGGATACGTTGTTTGTCCTGATAAGGGCTATGGATCCGGAAAACATCCGTAAGCTGTTGCATGTCATCTCCTATTTCTTTCATCATTCTGAAGAAATGCTTGGCTGTTTTCTTATCAGCATTGTCTGCTGTTTGACGCTGCTGTTCGAAGAACCGATCACCCGCCGGATTTTCCCAACCCTATTCTACTAGTCAACTCAAGGTCCTAGAAATGGCCGGCTTAACCTGACCTTATGCCGAAGCTCGGATAGTCGCTGAAACTCCGGCACCTCATTTAGCAGGTATTGTGCTATGATCTTAGCGGGACTTTGGCTCTCGCTAGCTTGGGAGGTAGTTGCCTCGTGATGGGGAACGGTACTCTGAGATGCGCCATGTGCGGCAGAGACGTGCTCATACGCCTGGCACCGTTTATTCTCTGTCGTTGGAGACATTTCGTGCAAGGAGGCGGTATGTACTATAGAAGAAGAAGGAACAAATCTGTACGTAATGGTAATGGGGTATTGACTATATTTAAATGTAAGCCGGGCTAATATTGTTGAATATTTACAGCCGATAACCGATCACGACGAAGATCGTTCTCTCGGACGATGTATTGACGTGGCGTTGACAGGCATTTTGGTGTTTATTCAGTTCCAATCAGGCCTCGAGGCAGCCCACCACAGCGGACGCAGCTAATGCAATAGGCTAGATCGTGAGGCCACTATAACCCACGGTATGGATTGCAGGTATGGAGCAAAGCATATGACTAATGAGAAGGACACAGGGCGGAAAGAAGGGCGCGATAGCCAATAGCGCAGGCCGAGGTGGTATCCAGATGTTCTGCCGGCGGGAACCAGCAGACACACACTATTGTCAGGCAGCCATACGTGATAATGACTCCGAAGTGTTTGTGGAATAGTATATAGTACATAGACTAGTTCAGTACGAGAGTGAATGTACAAGGCAACGTATTGGAATAGAATGTCCAGTAACTAACCTGGCAAAGAAAGATTATCCATGTAACCATACAAGCCGTATTGATGGGGCTTAGTACTAAAAACAGCAGAGACGAAGAGACGATCCCAAACTGCGTTGTCGGCCAGCCTTATGACGAAATGATCAGAAACAGGGCAAGAAGTGACAGACGGCTTTCTTCACTCCTCAATATTTACAAGGCCTCATTTTCTTCTCCTGGTGTTCTCAGAAGTTCGTTCTTCCGTCTTGGACTGTGCCGCTCGAGTCAGACCCAGCTACCACGCAATAACGATCGAGTCAAATGGACAACATAATCCAAAGGTTGTTCTAAAATAGGAAGTCATACTCGTCAATACCAGAGAACAGCGAGTGTCTGCTAGCATGTTATAAAATTAACGTGGAAGTCGGCAGGTATAGCTGATTGCAAACCCGTCTAGATGCAGTAACGCAGACTGGTAGCAGTGGCGTAGTCAACTGAACAGGTGAGATTATAATATCTGAGTTTTTATGGTTCTTGGAAAATACTGATCTCATTCAAAATAATACTTGTGCCTACATTTGAGCGTGGAAGAAGGCATGACAACTTCGAAAAATTTGTGGGGTTGGTATTGGTTTTTCGAGATGGGTTTCGATATTGTTCAGTGTCTGTGTCTAACTCATAATTTTTCTCTGCCCATGCTTGGGGCGAACTTTTAGAACTATTGTTTGAGTTCAAGTGGGCTTGGGTAATTGGAGTACCGTCATAAGTATAGTCGCCCGTATACAAGAATTCAAGTGTCTTTTCAATGAGCATAGGATTGCAATCCTCAATGATGATCTCACCGCTGCTTTTCTATAAGTATTTAAATCAATTCCATAATTGCACCTGAAAAGAACTGGAGTATCTTACCTTAAAGTGACTACTACAAGCAATTAAAAATTACTCTGATTGGGGAAAGAGCATATTCCGATGGGCTGGAAAGATTTGGTCACCACACTTGATGGATTAATCGCTGTACTCCGGATTGAGAAATCGACTGATTAGATGACAGTAGTTATACGAGATAAGATTACTAATCATAGTATCTAACCTAAGGATCAGTTCTTTCATCTTTCTGATAATTCGTTCGTTTGCAGAAACCGGCTCGGTAGGTACAACAGCTATGTCAATGGCTGTAGATACTGCCGACTGTCTTTTCTTTTTTCCTCTTTCCTCATCAAAAGCTTATTAATCTCTTCGGACAGGAGACGCTGTGCCCTATATCGAATAAAAGAAAGGGTTATCAGTGCCGCTATTTACGAACAAGCCAATGCGACCTGCTGTGAGGGAGTCAGGGATTGAACTGGTCATCAGCTTCTTGTTGGTACTATGCTTTGCCCGGTGGGATGGCATCTGTAGCCTCGCATGACGTGGCCATGCAACAGCCATCGCCCATCAAAATGTGCCAATAGTAATGGCATAGTAAGGTCAGAAAGGCCATGGAATAGTACCCGGTTGCTTTACAAATCAGACCCCGAATCCGCTCAGGATCCATGGTATGGCTGCTCTATTGGGGTATGAAGCCTGTAGTAGCAATCGGAACAAGAAGAGAGTGGGATTCTCAATGTTCTTTAGTTTATAATAAGTTGGTTGCCAGCTGGGTTTCCTTGCGAGAAAAGGCTATTTATTTCGTGGCTATTGCCAGTAATCCCAAGCTGACCGGCTGCGTGTGTCACCACACCAATCGCTCATTTTTCTTTCTTAACTGGTCGCTCCATGCCGGCTACACGTAACCTTATTTGCAGGGATGGTACAGTACTTGTGAGAACTATACTTTGCGTTTGTTGGCCACCTGCACGCAATCATAGTATTCGGATTTGATCGACACTTTGATGTTTAGTAGTCACCAAGGTGGAGAATTCACCGGTCAATTTAAGGGCTTGAGGTGTAGTATGTCCGTCCTATGAGAAATTATACCTCAGAACTATGCTGCTTCTTGAGGGGACATTCCCCAGCTATCCGGATACACTGGGAATGTATGTCTATGTTTGATCCCTCGCATCAGCAGCCGACAGTTTCCAGTACCACAACGAAACCGGCTCATTTTAAGCAGTCCGAGGCAGCCATGGCAGTTGTTCAAGGTAGAGGTTTATGGTCTGTGCAGTGTTTGCTGGCCCTCCAAGGGTGAAGGGATCCCAGCAGCGGTCGCCTTTCTCATCTCCATTTGACAAGCAAGGTCTGTTAGTGCACAAAAGGACTGGTGCGACCGGGAGGCTTGCAGTCAGAGGAAGCGATGACTCCGGTGGACTAGTCACCTCTACCTCTCAGGCCCCTCTTGCCTGCAGTCTTCTTTTGTCCGCAGTCCTCTCATGAATATGGCTAGATACCGTAACAATTAAGGAGTAGATGAGATAGCCTATGCACTTAGCGAGATTAACACCATTATAGAAGAAGATGCAGTCAAAAGTGTTGCTAAACAAGGGACTTCTAGGCTACGATTTCATTCAGTCTTTAGTAAGTCAAATCGAGCTGTTCTACTGGCTGCGAGGTCCGGAACGGGCTCCGAGAAGTTCAATCCCACTACATCGGCGACCGGGCTCTTTCCGTGCGGGGCAAGCGTTCTGTCATACTGTTGTTGCGGAGTTATAGGCTAGATATTGCCCCTCCTCTAATGGGATGGGGTTCTACTTGGTGGTTGTCGCAATCATGCCAATGATTAACAGAGCAAAGACTTTAATGCGCTGCATGGCCTTGGATAATGGAGCCCGACATATCCGGGCGCTCCGATTAGATGTGCTGGGCCAGTGATCCACAGAAACTATTTTCATTTGAACTGCTGGAGTACTCGGCCAAGTTGGCAGGGTCAAAGCGCCGCCAGGATAAGCGACACATTGCAAAACCCCTTCTTGTGTTTGCTGAGCTGTAAGTCCCATGAGTCAAACATGTGTTAATCTTTCCAACCCGTCTGCCTCACTCTATTTTGGTCAGATATGAGTGGTTTCTAGCAGATCAAAAGCAGAATACTTTCGAGAATCTTATAACCTGCAACCCTGTAAGCAAGAGTGCGCAGATGCGCAGTGACAGTACCACAGATGTAGTAACCATACAGACCATGCCACAACAACACTACCTATGGCTTTCTATCAAATGGGCAGTTCAGTCGCCAAACTACTTTCCACTTGAGAGCTAGTAGCATCGAAGAGCTGAACACCAACTATGACAGAGAATGGACAGGGTCCGCGGCTCACTATAAGAACCAAGGTCGCAAACTGCTCAGGGCATGGATTTTGAAAATGATGTACTATCACCGATTCACTCTGTTATCTTAGCAAGGGAACCAATCGAAGCTTTACTGTCAGCAATGCCTTCCGCAACTACAACCGTCTTATCCGTGAAGTCCGAGGCCGAGGCCCAGGCCCCTGATGTTCAGGCATTTTTAGGCTTCTTTGCCCAACTCAAGGAATTATCTCCCACAGTGGGCTTCAATATGATTCTGACAGTCCATGACGAAAACATGACACTGCGGAGCCATCTGAAGTCCAAAGAAGAGCAAGTCATCGATCTTGAAAAGAAGATAAGAGACTGTGATCTGAAGAAGGAGACAGCCATCAACGAAACGTTCCTGATGAATGAGAAAGAAAGGCGGCGCCATCAAGATACCCAAAGTCGTGCGCAAGAGCTTCAAAAGACCCTGCAAGAGAAAGACGACCTTATCAATGCACAAAATGCAGCCCTGGACACCAAAGAAACACAGATAAGAAAAGCAAAGGCCGAGTTCAGAAAACAAACGGAGGTTTTGGTGCAGGCGCAACAGGACATCAGTGCCCTACAGGGTAATCTCAAGGCGAAGGACACTATCATCGACCAACTAAAAGCAGCAGAATCGGGATTAAAACATAGCCTTTCTACTACTAAGGAGAATGCAAAGGCACTTGAGGAGAAGAATTCGAACCTTCAACAACTGCTGGATAACACTCGTGCCAGACTCAACACGATTGAAGGATTTGCCTCTGGGTTTTATGAAGGGGACGAGGGCTCCCTGTAAGTGACACCTGAAACCACAGTAGAAGCTATAGTATACTAATAGCTTACAGGATAGATGATTTCACTGGTCTGTGGCAGTTTGCCAAGACAGAGCTGTACTCCCAGTTCAATGTCGACTTCACTACAGAAGCTATCTCGGTACGTATTGACAGCAAGATATCAATTACTTTCAATTTTTGTGTCTGGATAATTATATTTCTTTTAACAATCCGTCCCTCGCCCAAAACCCGAAGGGATTTAGGGGTGGCTGACTGATCTATTTCCTCAGAACGGCTCAGCGTGGACCAATCTAAAACGCTGCGATCTTGTCCGTAACTACCACATTCCCCTACCTTGTTCGAATACCCCGCCAGCGAAACAAATCCGCTTAGCAATTATTCTTGCTATCCTCGCGAGGGAGATCGACAAATATATCTTCCAGCCATGCTACATCATCCCTGAAGATGCCCGTATTCGGAAAATTCTTGGTGATCTTGCCATGACTGACAGTGAGAAGGAATCATTTTGCCGGTCTGTCCTGCAGTCAATTAATACGCAAGCCCAAGAAAAAGCTCTTTCGTCGACTATCCAGACTGTCGTTGGTCGCGTGCTGTCATACTTTGACGATTTACTAACAGAGGCACAACATATGTCAATGCGCTCTAGTTTGGAAAAGATTGTGCGGAAAGCCGCAGGAGTTTGGCAACCCATACGACATGCCAAGCGAAGATATGAGCCAGATTTCGAACAGCCAGGACCCGACGAGTATTGGCTTCCCTTTACTTTGGACGAGAACAGCCGACCGGAGGCACAAACTGCACAGAACACCCAGGATGAGAATGCTCTAACAATATTTCCGCGCCTTTCAGTCATAGAGAACAATCGCATGACATTACACACCGTTGTAATCCAGCTTAACAGATCATCACCTCTCTTCTGCGCAGCGTCCAGTGAATTACCAAAGGCGACATCCAATTCTAGCGTGGTTCGAGTCATGGCAAAGACTTTACGGAGCAAATCTGCCAACTCCAAAGGTGCAAACCAGCCAGACGGACACCCAAATGGCACTAGAAAGGCATCTGGAAAATGATGAATGATAGTTACACCAATACGGGAGGCTAGTTTTATGGGCCCGCATTCAAAATTCAACTCCTTTATGATGTCACCTTAACGCTACCTTAGACTACTTTAACAATGTCCCTTTAACCTTATGCTTATTGCGCTAGCTCATAACCGATTAATAGCAAAGTCTCTTGGCATATAGTGAGAAACTATGTGAGTTCGTGCAAGACTTACAGTAATGATCACAATACATGTTATATTCCACTTTCTCAATTCATGGAGAAACAACCTGTACACCTGGTATCCTGCTATATGCTCTATATGCTATGGTAGGTATACGTAATACGCCTAATCAAACACTTTCTGCATTTTTATAGTGTCTCTCGCAACTATTTGTGATTCTCTATTTTAAAACATGATGAAATCCTAGAATCATGAAGCGAAAAGATGTACTCCGCCTCGCTAAACAGGGGAGAGATATGTATATATCTCCATCGCTTGACGTTTATCTACCTACCTCCCCCCACCCTAAATCTTGTAGTTTAATACTTATCTTCGATCGTCTTCCTTATATTTGCCTATAGGAAGGCTTTCAGCATTATTTAGCACGGTGGATTAGAGAATGAGTTTTTCTTCGGTAATGGAGTAATTTTTTATTAGTAAATAAGTATACTTGTATATGGTCCAGCCTGTTGATAGATCGTGCGAAGTAGTCTTGTTCCGGTTAGCGCAATGGTCCACATGTGCTTTTTCCTCCAGCAGACCCCGCGCAAGATCCGACGTTTCACGGCCAGAACGCCTTACCTGTCAGACTCCCTCTTTGCGTTGTTAAGAACTGCCCTAGGGTCAGAGACATAGACCAAGGAGCTTGCCTTAGCAGTTCCAGCAGATACTCACTTTTTGTCTTCATGCTCTACATCGTCCTGTAATACTTCCCTTGCAGATATGACTTACAGGCCCTTTCGGAAGAACTTATATCGCTGTTTCTCGAAGAGCAGCGCAGGAGCGTTGATATGCGGTTTGAACCATACTGGTACCCCACTCTCAAAATCGGAGCTTCTATCCAATTTTCGGCAACATAGCATCTTTTACCAGAACAAACCCACGGCCCTGGTCTCCGCCACCGACCGCCCCATCGAAGCCCTTCATCGCGCTTTCGTGAAACACTACCACTCGGATGACCGAGCAGATGGCATTTGGATCGCAATTATTTCGGTCCCAGTGGGAGAAGACGGCACGTTGCCCTGCCATCATGCTAGGGACCTTGCTCTTGAGTTGGGGTATAATCCTGATGATGGAGACAAATTCATGCACGAATACATATTTGAATGGGAAATCGAACACCAGTATGTCGAGCACATGGTTTCTGTCGAGACACTTTTGAACCGCGGGCTGGATCTGGATGCCTTTCTCCAGGACGATCGCTTGCCCAGCCTTCGAGAATTCCGAGACTTGATGATCAATATGATTGTGGATCCTCGCGCGGACGGATATTCTGCTGGAAGAGAACTAGGTCGGATGGCGCGGTGCTTTGGTGCTAGAGCTCCTGTGGAAGAAATCGCACGTAGTTTTTTGACGGACTGTCCCGCAAACATCTCTGTTGACCACGACAGACAGAACGTGACATGGAAAAGGAGTGGATATGGCTCCGTTGATATGGACTTCGAACACATTTACTGGATAAGACAGGGTATCGACGAGGTCCTTTTTGATTTATGGCTTGCAGACAGCTACTTCATGGAGGATTGTGTTGCACATGCAGAGCTGGCCAATGACTTGACCTCCGAAATGGAAATAATATGGGAGCTTTACTGGGAGGATCTTTGCTTCGAGGTGCGGAACGGGGTCAAATCGGATTCTGCCACAGATGAAGCACGAAAACTGCGGTCCCGGGAGCAGGAAATCCACGACCTGATTGAGAGACACGCGGTATCTATAGGTCTGTGATTACGAGTTCTCGTAGTAATGCATAAAGCAGTTGGTTCGCCAGGTTTCTATGACCGACGCTTGCTTGAGGAAGTATTCGAATTGCAAACACCACGTTGAAATGGATACCTGCGCCATTCCTATCTGAGAGACAATGCCATACCGCCTCAGCTGCGACTACAGCCCACATCTTGGGTCGTGAGCAGGCTATCCAAGTTTCAACCTGTGCCGAAGGCTGCGGACTTCCCCAAGCTAACTGTGATAGAATCTCCTCGTCAGAGTGGACACCCTGTCAAACTACGTAAGAATTCAACCACGAAACGCTGTAAATTCGTATAGCAGTGACAAAGGTACCCAACATCCACGGAATTGACTAGTCCTTTGGGATCAGTAGCTATCATAGGGGCATCTGCCTGATACATACAGCGTAACAGTAGGGGAAGACTGTCAGCAACCCCATGATCCCGGGAATTACCCCACTTTGTCATTCCAATCGCCGGTCGCACCTTCGGTAACTTGCCCTTGATACGCACTCGATTGAAACCCGGTCTCTCCTTGAGCCAGAGACTTGTCGCAGTACTCTGTATGCTGTTGTGTCAAATCACGTAAGCCTAACCAAGTGTTTCAAGCTGTCTGGGCGCAGGTTATGCTGACATGAATACGTTGGAATTGACAAGCAGTTATCCTTGCGCGATGAGCTTCTAGTAGAATTGAGAGATCTGTTACTTGTTTAGCCTTACCGAATTCATGGCCAATTCTTGGGCATAGAAATCTTATTTAAACTCGCTCGTTGCGTACGCTATCTCATCTACTCTACAATTGTTACTGTATCCAGCTATGATCACGCTTTAGTCTTAATTGTCATAAAAAGCATGACTTCGCATAAAAGGTATCAGCATTCTCCCTACCTCGAGACATTTTGCTCCGAATAATCCCTGCGACGAGATGATATTGAGTGCGAGACTAGACTCAGTCAAGCGAATCTCATTTGCAAAAAAAAAAAAAAAAAGAAAAAAAAAGAGCCGATCCTCAATCTGAGAAGCCGTAGAACCAAACAAACACTACAATGCTATTGGAGATTGTTTCCGCTATCATGGCTGCTCGATCAACATGAAAATATATGGTCGGCTTAAAAGGGAATATTTTAAGTGGGACGGGATAGACAGCACGGCGATACCTAAAGATCACTTCGAGGCTCATGACGGTGACTATCGGAGATGTGGAATGTTCGGAGAAGTACCAGATAAAGCTTTAAAGAGGAACTATTCCCGAAGAGCGTTGCAAATCCCTGCTAAGTGAAGATCTCGCTTCCGTATTCGGCGTGCAACACTTAGAGCGGACGAAAATCCGAGGGCTCCAACCAGTAAGAAGGTTCGGCACAGGTAGAGCTATAGCCTATTGACAATATCCTTTCTGATTTCATTGCTATGAATGGGATTATGATGTAACAATATCCTTGGTAACATGGATTCGTCGTACAAGTTGCCTGTGCCCGTCAAAATCCTCCGCTTCCGGTCCAGCTTGCTACCGTTTTCAGCTGCTTGGTGCTTTTTCCAATGCGCGATAAACTGAGTTAACAGGAGAATTTACCAGCAATTAGAGAATAAAGTGGTGTTACAATGGTAACAATCAAAGGTTCCGCAAACGGCAGAGATCAAAGACAAGGTCAGTTCGTATTGAGTAACAGTCTACGGACTCTAGATTATGTAATGCTGCCTACGTTCAGAATAACAGAAACTTTCCCCAAGTATAAAGGGCGCAAGACAGAGCTGGTAATAAGGTAGGAAAGGAGAAAACGAACATCAAGAAACATAAAAAGATGCCTCTTCCAGTCTCACATGCAGAAGTTGACCACGTTGATGCCCTCACCGGGCGCCTCGCAGCAGTCGAACTGAAAGAAGAAGAAGAAGAAGAAGAAGAAGAAGAAGAAGAAGCAAGGAACCCAAGATGCTTCAACCCATTCGCACCTTACCTCGAGCAAGGCTTGCCCCGTTTTGTGGAACACTTGACTCGAGAAATAATTCCAGAAAGACTCAGCAGTTTGCGTTAAACTCGTCAACTCCTGGTGGACGAATCTTGCCCACTCTACCGGGCCGGACGGGAATTCCAGGTAAAACTTGGGATCTTGGAGGCAAGCTTTCAGGATTGGAAATAATTGCTGTGGATGGCTGGACTTCCCAGTGATTCTGTTACTCAACCCCAATCCATTTGATGTACTGGGGTATGAGCAAATGGTTCAACAATCGCCAACGCTGGGGTGGTTGGAGAAAACCCTCGAGGTATTGAAGCTTAGACTACATGACGTGATCATAATGGACACGTTTTCAATGGTCACAGATAAATTGCTGGAGTCAAAGCGGTTCGCAGAAGATTTGTCTGAGTTGGTGACAGACTCGTTCGAGCTTACGTGGACGTGCCGACGGTACATCCAGCCGCAAATTGTTATTTCGTGCCAATGCAGCAGCAAAGCCAGGAACGAGAAATGGGGATCTTCTGGGGGTCTTAGGGCGGAGGAGCTGTCTTCTTCGGAAGCCGGTGCGCGACAGGAACTGGTCAAGATGATGGATGTCGACGGGCATCAGATGTTTGTGGTGCAAGGAGTTCACCCACAATACGTGATGCAGCATAATCAGATGATGGAAGCGGTGCTGAAGAAGTTGTTCACGAAAGTTCTGGGACCATTCGGACGGTGGAAAGAGCGGCGGCTGGCCGAACGGAGGGAGGCGGCCCAGGCGGAGGTTATCCTGGTGAAGGAAAGTGTTAGGGATGGGATGAAATCGTTGATGAAGCAGATGCAGTTGTTTAATCAGATCTGTAGGCAGGAGGGTAGAAACGGGGCCGAATTATCGGAGACAGCGAAGAGGGTGGAGGAATGGCGGAAGCAGATAGAGGGTTGGATGGATGAGATGGACGACTGAAGATCATGATAGCCGCATAGGAGCCGGAATATTGAGGTACAGAAGGTAGATGATAAATTACGTATATATATAGTAATGATGATAGGACGGTGATGAACTTTTTTTCTATCGAAGTTCGTCTGCTGGTTGAGTCTCAAGCTCCAGCATACCTGTATAAAATTCTGGCTTCTACCGGTAAATTGCTCTCTGAATCTTCTGGTGACCTCTAGCCAAGATAAAACTCACTTCTTCGTCAATGTTCTTAAGATGCCTGGTTCCTCTTCTGACCACGGCATGCCTTTCATGGACAAGATGGCGGACCGCTTTTTGCCATCTTTGGATGGCCCTTGTGTGTTGCCGGTGATTGTTACACAACAATTGCAGGGAGCCCCACTTGGTGCTCCTTTGACTCCAGCCAGCAGCATATTCAAGAACAAGGGATGCCACATCAAGGGGCTACCACATGACCCACGACATGCCGCTGTTGGGTATTGGATTGGCCGATCCAAAAGAGACTCCTTCGTTCGGTGGTAGACTGGGAACAAGGCTGGCAGACGAACCCGCACTGGTGGACACTATATTGTGGCTGTGCCGACCACAACGAAGCAGATTATGAGAATACAACTTCTGCTCCCGCGCTATTGCACAGTAGACTACGTCATGTTGCGGCACAGGAACCAACCTTGCCTAAGCCACATTCCTGATTACCTGGCAGCCTCAGCAGATAAAGGGATAGGGAGCTGTCCCTCAGTCTAGGATTTCCCTCGACCAAATCACCATAATCGCCATCCACAACTTCATGGACCTGGCCGCTGGAGTTGCCGGCTTTGTGAGTCTGGGACTCCAGGTGTCCCAAAGCATCATCACGTATTACAACGGATGGCGACATTGCAGAGAAGATGTGGACGACATCTGCAATTCTGTGGGCGAGATGCGTCGGATGCTAACGATTTTGGAAGAGACAGTGAAGCGAAAACCTCTTAAAAGTTGCGATGGAACGGCAGACTTCGAGAAGTTGTTGAAGAGATGTGAGAACACTATGCGTAGATTGGACGCGAAGGTGAAGAAAGTCCAAGACAATACAGCGAGCAGTGGCTTTATTGCTCGCGCCAGGTCCGAGTGGGAGAGGGTTAAATACCCTTTAAAGGAAAGCACCATCCTGAAACTTCGAGATATCCTTCAAGAACAGAAATTGGATCTGATTCTCATTATCAACGTTTTGAATACGTAGGTCATCTCGGTACCCTTTGGCGGTCAGATATTCATTGATTATACGATATACTAGTGATGTATCTTCTGCTGAATCAGAGACTCTCGCTCAGCACATGTCTCAGTTGTCGTGTGATATTTCTCAATTAGAGGCCGATGTGGGAGAGAACAAGAATATTTTGAAAGCGTCCGTACAAGGTTCGTGTGGCGTTCCATGATGAGAGAGTATACGAAGACAACAGCTGAAGCGTCCACGATCGTCACAGACCTGAAGCGGAAAGAAGTCCTCGGATGGATCTATAGTCAAGATCCATTCATGCTCTACCAGTCTCGAGAGTCTAGGAGACATCCCGGCACCTGTCAATGGTTCCTTCAAGGTCGGGAATACCTGCAATGGAGATCTACAGGGCCACTACTGTGGGTGAAGGGTGAGGGTGCGCATCTAAGTGCCCAACTCACTTACTGCGCTTGACTAATAATTTTATCTAATAGTTGGTTGCGGAAAATCATTTCTATGGTAAAACCCGAATACCATCCTAGGTGGTTAGTTATGCTTGGAATGCTGGCTAACTTCAAACCTAGCTCTGCAGTGATTAGGCACCTGCAATCCTACTGTACAGCACAGTCTGACAATATCCTTGTACATTTCTTCTTCTCATTTGCCGATTCCCACCGGCCTAATCCGCTTCTGTGCCTCTCGTCCATATTAAGGCAAATGTGTGTGAACGATCGAGTCCTCCAGAATGTCGAGGAACTGTACGAAAAGTTCAACGGATCCACAGCAAGCAGACCTCTGGAGTATCACGACATCGAACTCGCGCTGGATTCGGCCATTGCGTGCCTCCAGCAATGCAAAGAGATATATATTATCCTTGACGCTCTCGATGAATTGCCTAATGATCCCGACGAATACCAAAGGAGTCGTGTCCTGAATTGGATCAAAGCAATTTCTACCCGCTATCGGCATGTGCATATTCTTTTTACGAGTCGAAGTAACTCAAACTCTCGAGATATTGAAGATTTCGTAGGTACTATCCCGTCAATAGAGATCGTTACCATAGACGCGATGAGCAATCGTGACGACATGTTCTCGTACCTGGAAGCGCAGTTTAAGAAAAGCCACGTCCTGAACAAAGTGCCTGGCCATTCTCTCTCACAAACCCTCAACAGCATGATCAGTTTGTCTGGTGGAATGTAAGTACCCTGTTTCTTGTCGAAGCACTTAAAACGATAGACATCGCTCACAATGACCTCGCAGGTTTCTATGGGTCCATCTTCAGATGGTAGAGCTCACGAAACTACCTACGCCCAGACTGAAAGATATCGACCATATCCTGAAAACTATGCCACCGAGACTGGACGATACGTACGTCAGAATGCTACAAAATATTCATTACCTGCTTTCAAGTGAAGCAGCAAGGGCCCTCCTATGGCTTTCACTTTCCCTTAGACCGCTTCGCCTAGTCGAGGTCAACGAGAGCTGTATTATCGTGCCGCAGAATAGGCCAGTTATAGCAGAAGAAGACAGACTGGAGGGGGAAGGGATCTTGCCGTGTCTATCCGGACTTGTCCGCCGGACCGGAATTGACAACAAGTACCTGGCTCTTTCCCATTTCTCAGTCAAAGAGTTTCTCAATTCTGAGGCTCTTAAGCATGACACCTGTTCATCATATGGGTTCCACGATAATTCAGCACATGCTTTGATTGCGGAAAGCTGCATTGCATATATTAATCATTGCTATTGCAGTGAAAATCTAACAGGCAGTAGAACGGATCTCGAACAGTTTCCCCTTCTTGAATATGCATGCCGCTATTGGTTCGAGCATATGATTTTGGCTGGAGATGAAGAGCAAATGAGTC
Source organism: Aspergillus awamori (assembly GCA_003850985.1). Taxonomy (NCBI): domain Eukaryota; kingdom Fungi; phylum Ascomycota; class Eurotiomycetes; order Eurotiales; family Aspergillaceae; genus Aspergillus; species Aspergillus awamori. Next base: position 65,198 of record BDHI01000030.1, on the reverse strand, counting down.
TGGCTTCTTTGGCATCCACCCTCCTTCAGTCGGGCGAGAAGTGGAAATATGTCACATTGATATATAACCACATGATTCCCGATGTACCCTTTAGTTGCGCTGCTCGACAATTGACTCTTCGCACACCTCTGGGGTGGGCAGCTGCTCTGGGTCTTGAGTCAGTGGTCCATCTTCTCGCATTACAACGGCCAGCTGATCTTCATATGATACAAGACATCAGATTCGATCCCAAGTGTTTCCAAGTACAAGAGCCGTGTGAGGACTGCTACATGATCAGATTCCACCCCACTAGCGGTACAGCACTTATGAAAGCTGCGCAATTCGGACATACGTCGATAGTAAAGCTTCTCATCAATGACGGTGCTGATATAAATTCGAGAGGAGAATTTGGTAAAACCGCTTTGTCAATTGCATGCAGATGCGGGAATACCGATCTAGTCAAATATCTTCTGGACAGTGGTGCCAGTCCTTCTGGTGTTCTAACGGAAGCCATACGTGGATCGTCCACCCTGATTTGCCAATTATTATTGGACGCCGGGGCCGTGGCTGATGAGGAAATAAAAGGCGAAATCCCGTTGATAGTGGCAGCTCGATTGGACTATGATCATATTTGCCAAGTTCTTCTGGATTATGGCGCAGACGTCAACCGACTGATAGAGGTCGACGATTGGGAAACGTGGGATCCCGCTATTGCAACTGATGCATTGACTGGAGCTACTATGTTTGGCAATGTTGAAACAGTCGAGCTACTTCTCTCTAATGGGGCTCATATCAGAGGTAGCGCTCTGGCATACTCTCTGACTGGAGTGGAGGGTGGGCCGTCTGATAAACACCGTGAAATCTGTAACATTCTGATTGAGCACGGGGCTGACATGAATCCAGATCTTGGGGGTTTCTTTAATACACCGCTCGCCATGGCGCTCTATAATGGCTGGCTGGATATTGCTAGATGCATGATCAGTAAGGGTGCCCGAATTGAGCCGAGTGATCCTACTTGCCTTTTAGCAGGTAATATTTTGGTCGCAGCAGTTTCCAGCGTGGACATGACTCGTGAAATTCTAGGTATTGGTGTTGCAGCTGATTCTCCAATCGCAACTGTTCACCAGTGGGCTTGGGAGATGGATGGCGATGCCTGCAATTTTACTACAGCCCTCCAAGCTGCAGCATACCATGGACATGTTGAGACCGTGGAACTTTTACTTGCAAATGGTGCCAATCCAAACGTCCTTGGTCCACCATACGGAAGCACCTTGTTTTCTCTTTTCGCAGGAACCTGTTATGCCATGGAAAACATTGGGCCCGAGTCACACGAAAAGGCAGCGGAGAAAGCCTATAATCTATCCGTGAGAGACAAGACAATCCAGATCTACAAAATTCTGCAGGAGCGAGGTGTCCAAAATATCATCCCATGGGGCTCTCTGAATTACGATGCGTATCGTACATGCGTGCGCGGGATCAAATATTCATCAATCAGGACTGCTAATGCTATGACTCGCTCCATCGACGAGAAAAAATTTGCCATTCTCTCCGGAGGAACCTTTTGCAGAGTTGTGCGCAGTTAGAGAAATGAAATTCCCTTGACGGAATAACCATCAGCGTTGGAAACCGATCAAGAAAACCTCCCATGTTTCATGAATTAATTGTACCCAAGTCTTCCGATGACAATCTCTTCACGTCCTGACATACATTTGCAACGCTCTTAGTTTCTTCTCGGTGTCAGATAAGATAGCAGAGAGGTGTTAAATTTGGCTATGGGTCTTCTTACCGCAGTAATCAAATATTGTCCGCCTTCACCCTACCATCTTGTCCTCCTCTAGCACTAAACTCTACATGTATAGCTAGCATCTGACGTAGTGCGCTCGATCATGTCTAAAAAAAAAGGAGACTGGACATCTTGGCTGTGGTACGAAACAGCCTTAAAAGGGGCAGGTAGATGGTCGGCTTGGTACTTGCTTGGTAGTCACAGCCAGTTCAAACGCCGACAGCACGGAGCCGCCAAATGTGCGCCAAGTTGCATTGGTGTTCTGATAAAGCTTGATGTAGACCATCCAAAGAATAGGGCATGCAGACAATCGACAGCGCCCCTTTCAAGTATTCCCCATGACAACAATGAAGAATGTTCTGGCGTTGCGAGCACCATACTACAGTCGTCAAATCCCAGTCGCGTCACAGTCCGAGCTCAGAATTCAATTTAAGGCCAAATTTGATTTTAAGGTCAATACCAGCTTAATCGCCACGCAACGCGTCGAGACAATTGCCGGGATATTCCTCGACTTGGTAGATCTGTCCGAAATCATGTTTATGGATGATCCTGCTTACATAGAATTTTGCTGTTGTCCAGCTGTCGCTACTGGAAATGAGAGCCTAGATATCCACTCGAGCAAGCAAGGAGGTATGCAATCAGATTCCTGAGTACCTATCATCGCACTACCCTTCATGGGATCAACCTCTGTGATGTATATATGAGCGTCTGCTTTTGACAGAGATAGGGTATGAGTTCGCTGATTCCGGTGTCGGCTGGGATGGGCTTGTTTAAGTTCACTATTCCCAGTCTATAAGTCTACCAATCTAATCAGACATTATAAGACGGACCTGCAGGGAGAACAATTTTGAATTAAGACATACTTCCCGTAAGCCCGATTGCGTTACTCCCAAAATAGTTACATCAGGCGCCACAAGAACTCTTCAAAAGCATCAGATAAACCGTACTTTGGACCATTGAAACTATCCAGGTGCTCGCAAAAATCCTGAGCGAGCGTTGCTTAACATCACTGCGGATGTAGTAGGGCATTACAGGCACACGAACCCCAATGTAGGAATATTTTCATAGAACAAGCTCAGTAGGAAATCGGGCATACAGAATGCTACTCACAGGGAACCCAACGCTGGATATCGCCTCGAAGATGGGATTTGTGCACGGATGACTGTCACCACATATTATTATCTACAGCAAGGAGGTATAGTGACTCACACCTTAGCAGTGGAGCGTATTGATCGAGTTGGGAAGATCCAACTTCTCCTCAGTGCAGAGCTCTCGTAGGGCGTTGGTGAGAAAGTTCTTCAGTACCAGTTCGAAGATGCATGAGAATGTTAAGGAAAAATAGTTTGTACACAATATCGCAGGACAAGTTGGATAAGAAGAACGCTATAAGTTTATAAGTACGAACCCATCCCGTGTTTCGAGACAAGGAGTTACTCTGAAGACAGGGGCTCAGGTATGTGCTAGCCCTATTGTCTCCCCGTTGCCTACGGGCCGAGCCAGTGGTTAGGCATGCGAATATCACATTGTATACAGGCTGGTCTCCTCGATGGCGTCTGTCTTCAGTCAATTGTGGGAGCAAAGAATTGCATCCAGTGAAACCAGTTTTGTCACGTCCAATTCCCATCGCCGAGATGTGGCTTTGGTTGTCAGTCATAGTGGCAGCACTTGATCATTCCTATCTGGGTACCAGTTAAATAATGAGGACTGGCCAGTAGAGGCCCATAGCTTTCTCCCCAGCGTTCAGAGGCCTGTGGAGTGGCTAGGTCAGGAATTTGCAAATGACGCATGCCTTGTGGTATGTGAGGGATGGAGTCTGTCGGACTCCACCTGTATCCTCTTATCAGTGTATTTTTCCACTTCCGTACGATGACACAGCTTAAGAAAGATTCCTGGCGCTCTGCTTTCCTCCAAGGAACTATCACAAGAACCACTAGTAAGCGGCCTCGTGCCGTACTGCGAGAATGAAAGAATCTACCCGACGATTAGCCGATCCACTGCTATCACTGAAATGGGTAGGGATTGGGACTGATCTAACCCCTCAAAACAGTAATGGAGATACAGCTTCATAGTATCAGAGAGCTGACATACCTTTCGGCTATCCAGTTGCTACCGCAAGCGTTGTGATACCACATTGAAATTCCTGGGCCACGCAACCGCAGACATCTAGACTGCCCTAGGAATACGCCGCGCATGACGATTGTAGGCAAGGAGGGGCCAGGTATGTGCCTGTCTCGAGAGCTCAAGCCTTGCGAGGAACCTACAGCTTCTATCCGCCGGCGATCCCTTGGGCTTGACAGCAGGCGAGAACGTTGAATCCCATTTGCATTTGGCTCAGGCGAATTTCACACAATACCTTGGACCTTTCAGTTGTCCAGAAAACCCACAACGGCACAAGCTGGGTTGAATTTCCAGGTAGAAGATATTGACATGACTATAGAATACAGAATACGGGACGTTACTATCGACAGCATGTGCAGGGTGATGTGTCTGTCACACCTGCCGTCCCTACTATGCTGTTACCCCGCATATGCCCGCTGGTCTAAACCCTGGATCGCGTTGGCTACCATGGGATGTCATCATTCGAGAGCGGGGCCTGACACGTGGCAGGTAACTAGATGGCCTTTAACCTCCTCGCAGGTTCAAGCCTTGCATTCCCTTCTTAAAAGAACTGCTTTGGACGCTGGGTGGCTGACCATATGAGCACCGCTGTTTCCTTACCCCGCCTTGATACTTACGAACAACTCCTGCATTGCTATACCCATTCGAAAATGACTCCTGTCAAGATAGCGAGTATCTCTCGCGTGGATCTCAAGGGCTTCGAAGAAACTACACCATCGATCACAGATGTCAAGCACCTGTCATCCTATAACTGGATAGATTCTGAGACTCCTACTATTGCCATCCCGGGCTGCCCACCATTATGGTCACCACCGAAAGGTACCCGAAAGATACCAAAAGATTCTGGGTGTATTTATATAGCTCAAAATGCAGCTCGACACCCAGAAAGCCCTCTGGAACCTCTGTTCCGTGCTCTATACACAACTCACCCTTCGTTCGATATTGGTGCCGTTGATCTCGTAACAGATCGAAATAACATCCGCAAGCTCCTATCCTTTATCAATCCTAGTCTATCAAAGAATGGGCTTGAGCCTTTCACCATCGAGGTGGAAGTCACAGGCAAGACGGCGGTCTTCTGTCGTGCAGAGACTGAGACAGTTAGATTCCTCGGATCCAGAGACTTTGTGGGCTTTGGTCATGGGTTTGAAAAGGCATACACCCGAGACCAAGTTAACGGAAGTACTGGCCACCATAGGATTATCAGTTACTTTTTTGGTGGGCTCAGACTCATCGTTCGCTATGAAACGGATGGATACATTGATCTGTTATCGGGTTCCCCTGTTGTCGGCATGGATCAGGTTGATCTATCCAGTATGATCCAGTCGCTATCTCTTCGTCCCTCCAAATGCGTCCCCTGTGGCACTTCGGGGCAGTCTAAGTTGCTGCTGAGGCATGAGGGTCGAACTGTAGCAGCTGACTCGATACTTGAGATCAAAACGCGTGTGGCTCATAAACCGATCAGCGTACAGGAGGTCCTTCCCCAGCTCTGGGTATCGCAGACCCCGAATCTAGTACGCGCATACCATAAAAACGGGGTGTTTGCACCACCAAAAGTGGAGAACGTTGTAGCTGAGATTAAGAAATGGGAAGAATCTCATCGAGAAGACCTGAGGAGACTAGGTTCACTGTTCAAAAAGTTGATTGATATAGTGAAGAGAAGCGGGGGTAAGGCTGCTGCGCGATATGATCGCCAGAAGGATAGGTTAGAGGTCTGGACAGCTGCTACGGTGAAACTGCTACCGGATGACCTTTACTCGAAACTGGACTATGGTGACGCAGAAGATGCACCCCATGAAAGAGCGCCAGCCGGATAGGGCCCCTCGGAAACCATGCTGAAGATCGGTCATACTCTACAATATTGACATCTCAATGATCCCTTACCTAGCGTCATTCGTCAGGTTCGAACGCAATTGTCAGCCACAGGGATCAGAGTTTACTCACGGTGATATCCTCTCTTCGATGTTGTCGCACTACAAGGGCTTGAGTCAGGCTACCGATTCTGCTTTCGGTCTCTGCCGGTTGACTTGGCTCAGTATCACACTCTCTGCGAGACATACGATTTCCTCGGGGTTGATGTGTTGGGCGGTCAGACCATCGACCACATTTTTGTTGATCTTCGAGCCTGCAAAACAGACTACGAGCTCGAATATAAGCGTTACCGCGCTATCAAGGGTGATAAGACTTTAGCGCGAGACGCAGCGTTCCGACTTCTGTTTTTGATACTTAAAGGCGAGTTTAGGGACGAGGCAAATGACAGTGCGAAAGCCCACAATGCGGTGCTATTTATTGTGTCCCATCCAGGTACGTTTAAATATCGCACCAGAACAATACTGCGTGCGGCTTATGAGGAACCATTCGTGGTATCTCATTCTAGTAGTGGTAATTATGATGAGGATACGGTCAATTCGGCCTTTATCAAGCTCCTCAACGCTCTAACTTCTATAATCCCTGTGACCCGCAACTGGTGGCGCACGTACAAGAGACGATTCAAGTTCAGTTGGGGTTCAGTGGAGGGTTTTACTACCAGAACAGATGGGCAGTTCGAGCACCGACACTTTCAGCTTGTCAAGGTCATAATGGAGTGCAAGAGACTTCTAAAGGTTCAGAAAAATCGCGTCATTATGCAAGAAGTGTCTGAATTGGTTGCGTGGATCAAAGAGAATCCTAGTTGTCCGATGTCTGGCCCTATACACTAGTAGGTGCCGGCCTTAGTCGTGAATTCGACCCCAACTCCTTTCGTGGATTACTTGCCTGAATTTCTCGGTTAATCCGAGCTGCTTAGCGCCTCATAGGATGGCAAACATTCGCCATAGCCTAATCAATATATATTGTAATGCATTCCGTACGGTCGGATATAGCTGGAAAAGGACATAAGATCAATCGAATACACTCCCGATTCTAATAAAAGCGTATGTACAGTAGCCAGGCCGGTCCTCTTCACTACTGCCGAGGAACATCGTTCAAAGTCCCTGTATATCAATACAAAACTGTTCTATAGTCCTTTGGTATTCACATGGGTTCGTCTACTGGTAGTACTGTGACAATTTAGAGAGGTACTTCAATAATATGGTATACCTAACGGATTTGTGAAGCGTCTCATAAGGCGAGAGGGTGTTGGTGATTTCAAAAGTGAAGGCGGGGGAAGAGGACTTGACTGAGTACATAGGAAAGGGACATGGTATTGTTCACAACATCTCCAGTTTAGCCCCAACTAACGCTGAGATTCATGCCATAACTGACAGCGTAAGTACAACTTCCGACAGTGTGTCCACTGGCGTACCTAAACACGCATCCAAGGGGGAGATATTTTGTAACCCGATATCCTCCGGGGGCAAGAACAACTGAATTCAATTCACATGCCTTCACTTGGTTAATCCCGGTATGTAAGATCCTAGCTATGTCAGTCCTTCACCACCTTAAGCTTAACCAGCTTAAGCAAGAATATGGCGCCAGACGCGGCCGAATCCCTCGAACCTCAGATATACACGTATATGAAGCAAAGCAACGAAATGCCGCAGATAATCGGAAAGTAGTAGATACACCGGCCCAATGCATAGACAATCTAAATATTTTGAGTGTTGCAATTGAGTCGCCAGTTGCTTGCAAACCTCCATTATCACCACTTCCTGGCTCCTACCTGAATGTTCCTTCTGATGTGTGTATTCTTCGACGGTAGTACAAGCGGGAAATGATTGGGGCCTCGACCCGGCATCTGGTCTAGGGTGAGGCCCGATCTAGGCCCAATTCGATCTGTCTAAGTTGCTTGGACAAACTTGTTGACGAAATGAAAGTGGCGATGTAGCGGATTACCTGTGGGCCTGATATGAGTGTGTGCAAATAACCAAGGACTGCTTAAAAATCGTCGCCATTACGACCTACATAGTTATGTCTGCATATAATCAATGTTGTATGCTCCTTGGGGACAAACCTTCTCCCATTACGACTGCAGTTATGCACTACAGCTCTCAAATCTACTTGGTAGGAAGGGTACGCTGACTGATAGACATTTCTCGAGTCAGAGACGTTAGTGTAGATACTCTCCTGTGATGAAAAACTTCAAGGTGCATGAGGTTGAAGAAAACGAATGTTTATTGCCAGCCAAAGGTTCGAGGAACATGAACTTCCACCATGACAAGATCCGCGGAGTCTCCAGAAGATGCTTGGGATGGCTCGGCCGTCAGACAATTTATGCGCGTGTGACAGGCATGCTACTCATCGACCAGGATGTGATTCTCAGTGTGTGCCATGACGTGTGTCGAATCTACTGTGCTCACATATAAAGGACGGAAATGATAAGCTGGTTACTGGCAGCAGTAAGACTTGAATTTTAGATCGTTTGCTTACGGGACTGCGGGGTGCGTGCAAGGTTGCTGTAACCATGGCATGTCCGGATGAGGGTCTTGACTGAGGTGGCGCTTCAATGGAAGTAATGAATGGATTGTTTCATTTACTGGGTAGATAAATAGACGGATGCAATTGCGTAGCTGAATGCCAGCATGGGTGAATGGTTGGACTGTGTGTTGTACGTTTCATCGCTTAGTATCTGGCTGCTCTTGTGTAATTAATTCATTGATACATATACCACACCATGTCAGCCGATTGCAGGCATTACATACCGCCAACTTTTTCTCCTACAGCAAGTGAGGCCAAGGTTGGTCTGTCCATTTCGGCGTGTCTGGCTGATACCTGCCATTTGATGATGATATTAGAATAACGTACTAGTTCATGGCCGGACCAACAACCCTTGTAGTACTATATAAAAGTCAAAAATTTTTGATTCAAAATATCTCAACCACCAAAGGATCATGGACGCTGAGATGAAGAATACAGATTATATACATAATAGATGCTATTAGCAGCATCTTTTCTTCTTTTTAGCTACTATAATAGTATGTGTAATGTTCAGAAACTTCTGTAAGAATTCTAATAAATATTTTAGTATCTAGTATATCCGTATGGTACATTAAAAATAAGTAACTATTATACTGACTGAGACATCTCATTCGAAAGAATGTCTTTTGTATGGTGCAACATGGGTGGCCGAGCCGGGCGAGTGGCCAGTCCGTTCTTTAACAATGTTATAATTGTTAATCAGTATTTGAAAGAACCATGAAGGGAGGAAACTTGAGAGCCGGTATTACCGTGGATGATGGTCCTTACGAAGAGAGGTCTAAATAAGTAAGTGTTCTGGCCGTATTAGGATCGGCCATCTTTCTTTTCACCACACACTGGCTATCTAGAGACTCCACCCCATCACCTAGTTGTCCGAAGCAGCTGGAAATAACTTTTATATAGTGAGGATGTCGTTAAATCGAATCAACCCTTTTGATGTTCACCCCAGGCGGAATCCGGCACCCGTCAGAGCCATGTAGGTCGCCTTGCACACCGTGCGACCCCCCTGGGAATGTGACCGATGACGTGCTGGCCGCGTGTTTTATCTTCAGTTTCGCACATTTCGCCCTTTCGAGATGAAGAGTGGATCGGATTGCACCGAGCTTCGCGCGATGATCCGTACGGTTTCATTAGACTCTTAGGGACACTGGAGCCATTTTAGTTGTCTGGTAGTGAATCACAAGATGCCTTTGATGACGAGGGAATAGGTTGTTTATGAACAATGTCTGGAAGGAACGTAATAACATATGCGTTCCGTGGGCCGCGACGATGAATACGGAGAATTCCCCGACCGAAGACCTCTTGCTCCGCCCTTGGAGTGGGAGTAAAGGTATGCTCTGATTGATTTCAGGAAGAATCAATGCACCTCTCCGCAGTTTTATTAGGTGAGATTGAGTTGCCCGTGACCTTCATCGCCTAGGGCGACAGCCGGCGCTTTTTACATGGGCGGCCACCTTACGTTCGGATTCGCTTAACGACGGAGAAAGATTCTCAACCAAGGTGTGTGCAAGCCAATTGTCCTCTCCATCGTCATCCTTGCCTGTCTCGACTACAACGACGGCCCATCTTGGTTGGCGGTTCCCTAGCAGTTCCTCTCGCTGACCTATCTAATCGATGAACCGGAGTAACAACGGCAACAGAAGGTTATCTGACCTGACGGCTTTCCCATTCTGTTGATGGCGAAACGTACGTTTGTCTATTGAGTTTATCCTTGGATGTCTGACAGGTCGCAGTTGCCGTTGCTGGCCGGGACTGGGTGGCGGAGGTACCTGATTCTTATCGGCCCTCTTTGGATGTTCTGCGTAGTGATCGCCCTAGCTCCTGGATCGCGCGTTTGGTCTCCGCGGGCTGCTGCTTCGGTACCGGTGTCTTCGATGACCATTTTATCGCACTGATTGGTTACAGCAGGAGAAACACTTTGTGGGTATGATATATTATCCAGCAAGCCAAGCGAAGGTGACCGAGAGGTGTACGAAGTCGGGGTGCCAGCTCCTGGCGGTGTAGTCTCGTTGGTCTCGGTGCATGTGACAGATGACAGGAGACTTCCTCGACGGAAATCTGCACTGTCGGTTATGGCAACCGATGGAACTTCAACACATCAGGGAAATGGGCAAAGAGAGAACAAGGGGTAATGAGTGATGCTTACCTGAATCATCCAGGTCTAGTTGTGTGAGCGATGATCTTGAATAACAGGCAGCCGCTCCTACCGATTGTGTCTGTTGATTAGATTGTTTCCGCAAGGTGTGCTGTTTAGTGGCAGATTCAGACATAGTTCCCTTCCCGCCATCAGCGCCTGCCAGCGGTTGCACCGGCTCCAAGCTCACTGAATGTGGTACTGTACATAGTATTAGCCAATTCCAAGGAAGGTGCGTTCATCGTGCAATCTACCTACCAAGAGTCGAAGACATGCCGTGACGTTGGGGTACATCTGATGCCTTTTCACCTGGGAGCCCACAATCACAGTGTATTTCCAGATCTGTCTCACCCGCAATTGGGTTGTTTCCCGCCACAGATACTCTCTCGAGTTCGACATCAAACGCATTGCGAAATGCCGGGGCTGCTGAAGCCTCATCTTCCGTAGGATTTCGGGATTGCTGGACAGCAGTTGGCTGTTTACCCGAGATCGGGATGTTTGCTATAAGGATAGGGGGTTTGGGTGGAAGAGGGTGTGAAAGGCTATGTGGAGCTGGAGGAGCCTTGTACAATTTCCAACGGGAAGCAGACACAGTAGTTTGAAGTTTTGGGGAGGAGGATGGTAGAAGCTGATACTATCAAAGCTGATATGCATGATTTTGAGGATTTTCAAAAGCTGTATTGATTGGTGAGGGGAGAAGAAAGAGAGAACAGGGAGATTTTATACTGAAATTGCAGTATATAACTGATTGTCTGAAGCCCAGAGACGAGGAAAGTATGTATATTACAATTGACCTAGCGGATGGACACATTGGTACGTCGCGGATCATATCTATATCCATGTAAGCATTTTATTAGCCAGCCAGTACTGTTGAATTTCATCATCGCCATACAGAGCCCCCACCATGATCATTTCAGGACCGAGAGCTTGTGTGGTGCATCGGCGCAGATGTGTATGGTAATACACAGGGACTTCGTAATTGTGGGTACTGATGAGCAGGGCATATTCCCAATGGGGAACAAGCATCTAATCTGCTCTATGACCCCAGCCAAAGACGCTCACCGAACCCGCCCCAAAAAGGCATGTTGCGGAAGATTTCAAAGTTCTTCTGAAGACCATAGAGTAGTATTTCAGTATTATGATCTTCTCGTATTCAGCCAACACGAAATCATCGACTTGGGCCTCTTTATATAATAGAAGTAGCTCTCTTTCCAATAGATCAGAGACAATTATTAGTCACACAGTGTCAACGTAATTTACATCACCCACTCCAGCCGAATAACTGAATTCTCTGGCGAGGAGGTTTCTGGATGGCTGGAAGGCTGAATAGAACTGCAATACCAAACAGATTGTCACAGTAGATCGAGGTAGTTATATGATATCCATTCTACAGCCAGTCAGAAATTAGTTTTCAGTCTAGTGATATAGTAGGTGACTTGTCCTGAGGTTGATAATAAAATATATTATATAAGATATTTCTGATATTAGTGCTTGGTATTCATGAATAGATCAGGAAATTGCATGTCGACAGACTATTAGTAGTCTCGTAGTCTCATCAACAACAAGAACAAGACCCTGAGAGTACCCCACTGGGAGAAGGACGTGCCGTGGACAAGAGATTAATTAGCTAGATTTACTAACAGAAACCCTTCCGGAAGCTTTTAACTTAGGAAGACAAGTGGTCTGGTATTCTCCTGTAAACGCTTAGCGATTCCAGCGGTCGAGTTGAGGATGGGGGCCAAAGGGGGCCGTAAACTCATTTCCGCGGTGCCAGGCCCGGAGTAATAGCATCCGAACGGGGCAAATAGCCCCAACTAAGCTGAGCTTTAAAGGGCAATATCAGATATATAAGGGAGAAGTTGTTAAGCAATGTACTTGCGGTTTTATACAGTTGCTAGAGAGCCGTGAAGACGACCCGGGTAGTAGTTCCCATTCAGGCATGGCGTGGTCTATTAAGTCTAAGAGAAATGAAACTCATCCACAACAGGCAGCCAGCGGATGGGTACTAAACTCGAACGACACGGTTGCTGAAAACGGCAGCGCCCTGAGAATACGAATTGTCCGACTAAGTGTGTAGGACAATATCATGGCATTCCCGGTGTCTAATGTCAAGTTACCGCACCTTCTGTATTTGGCTAGGTGTACCTATTAGAACGCTGCAACATTCTTCGTATGGTGCCATGCCATAATCACACTTATAAATAATTCACCAGAACTTCCTGTGTAGCATGCTACACAAGAACATCCTCTGACTTTTACTTACAGGTTTCCAGCTCAATCTAACTTCTAACTTTCCTTTCATTGCATTATATCATATTTTGACTCGGTGATTTAGTATGGGTAGCTGAGAGCTAGAGCCTTGGAACATTTTTTTTTTTTAGAGATTTCTGAAACTATGTCAGCTCCATATATCGAGCTCGAGCCATTATGTCTGCATGCTGCGTCACAACCAGTAAGTGCTGCTTTTCGTACCATGCCTCATTTCCAAGGTATTTCCATACGCCCTCTAGTCCAATTGTATAAAGTCTCCTTTACTGAGAGATTCTGTCAGAGAAAAGTAGCATCTATATGAGACTTGTATACTTTCACGGCGAAGACCGCTGCTGCGACTTTTTGGAGGCAATACTACAATATGTCAGAATATCTCATCATTTATGCCACAAGAAGTATACTTATGGTCTTCGAGAATGATGATAAGATCTGATGTAGTCCGAGCAAGGGTACGTACCAGATTCTTCAATGATGATCATCATTTTCAGCCTTTCATCCCGTCCGTAGCTGCCGGAACCAACGGCTTTGCAATGCTGTTGACTTTCGTTGCGGGAAAAAGGGCTCCATTTCCTTCCAAGATAACCCATAGTCTTTCAGTATGACAATGAGCTGATCTTCCACCTTTGTGAATCTTCCTCCTGTTCTTGGGTAACCCAGGTCAAGGCCAGAGGGACTAGCCATATCCGCACTTACGTGAGATTCGTCAAATTCAGGATGATGACGATCTTGTGTCCTGCATCCTGAGCACAGTGAAGAAGGACGAAATGTAAGGGTATCATTGCAATTTCCCGGCAGTATCTCGAGATAGCCACACACCGGTACCCTTCCCCGAGAGCAGGTATCTGGGCTTAGAAGGTCGGACCAACTACCCGAGCTATGCCGAGAGATAGATTGTGATGTGCAATCACATGAAGAGCAAGTGCGGGTAGTAGGCGTGGCAGTAAAGACTGACGAGATACGTTGTGGATAGCTCCCTGTAGACTCTGTTGGATGAGACGCTGCAGGGTTCGACATCCCCCTTGAAGAGCTGGTCAGATGTCTGATGTGCCTGCGTTTGCGGGGACGCATCCCACAAACACGCTTGCGCGGATTGGTTAACGGTGCGAGGTCCTCTCCCGATTCGCTGGACTCTGTCCGAAAATCTCTGTCGCCAGGATCATCATTGTCTGAGCCAGATTCTGCTAAATTTGCTTGCTTCAGAGAACGGCGGCGTCGAGAGGGCACTACCACTTCAACAGTTGTTCTTCTGGGTCGGCCCGAGAGTTCAGTGCTTTTTGCTTGGTTCGCCAGGAAGTGCATGTCTCCCCTTGGTCGTTCAGATGCCGAACACGTATCAGAGTGCTCTGACGTCGGTGACGTATGTTTTGTACCTTGACCATTTAAACAACAAGGAGAGTTTGTCAGATCCATGCTGCAAGATCGGTTGCGACCTGGGATCTCGAGTCAATAAACATCTTCAGTCCCTTGGACCAGAGCGAAAATAGGTTGGATGTGGAGTATCTTACAGTCTTCCAGATTGGACGATCCAAGTTTACTTGGACTCCCAGGTTGTTGTTCACCGGAGGCTAGGATTAATGGTGCGGATTTTGCCTCCACTGCCTTGCTCGTGGACCTGATATTGGAATATTCCGAGTGGGATGCTTGTGGTTCAACTGTTGAAGAACTGGGTGCACATTTGCTATTACCACTTTTATTGCGTGTAGAAATGTGTTCGCCGTGTTCTTCTCGTGCAGCATTTAACTGTTGTGCATCCGTAACCAGGTGCGCGACCTCTGCCCTTTCTGATGTGGAAGCCAGGAGTGCCTTTACACCTGGAGATATATCTTCAGGTTTGCCTCCTAATGAGACAGAACCCTCGTTGGCTGGAGATGTAGGTGGGGGCTTTCTGGGAAGGGGATGGTTACCATGCATCGTAGTCGGTAACTGGGGGGCTTTCGAGTCTTTCTTGTTATTTTCTATCTCAGAGTGCACATTAGAAGGCATAGAAGTTTCATCTGTGCGCGAGGTGAAGATTTTAGGCTGGTAGAAGCGAATGTGATTCATCCCGGTTGGGTAGAATAAATCCACGGTTGTTGACTGCAGGTAAATATGGATGACAGTTGGAGTCTTAGGGGGTTAGGGCTGCAGCAGGATGATGTGAGGGCTTGTAGCATATAGACGGGACAGGATGATTCTGGTAGAGGCCCTCAGCCAGATTTAATGCTCAATACAATTTATATCAGGGAGCATACCCTCCTTTATATGACTGGGATGATGTCATCCACGGCAAAGGGACGAGATTCCTGCGTCATCCTATACTTCATTGCTCTTATGCTGTGGCAAATTGTATCATCGCCCATTCCAATACAACATTCTTCGTATGCTGTATCTCAAGTTTACCTCGGGCTCAAGAGTGACGCAAGTGTTTAGCGCCTCCAAGGATTTTCTATGCGCGTATGGGCCGTCGTGGAAATTTCCCAATATGTATAATTAGTATCAGTCTCCAAAGTCTAGAAGCAGGTGGTTTCATATCGACGGAAAGGGTAGTTGACCTGCAAGAAAATTTGGCGTAATAAAGTACAACGCGGCTGTAATTGTTTCTGAATATTCTGGAACATATTCCGCCCTACAAAAGAATTTGCCATTTTGACGAAGCTGTAAACGAGATTTTACTGAATAGTAGCAATTTCCATGAAGTGAATCTAGTATGTAACTACTGTACCAGACTGTGTCTAGTACAGAAAAAGTCATCGACTTTTCTATCGAAAACGAACCATATGTTCAGGAGGCTACCATATTCAAAATCCGCAGATCCTCCTTACCAGCCGATACTTTAAATGTATGTAGCCGGTTATCGAGGTTGTCCCCCTGCTACAGTAATAACAAAGGGAATATTCAATTCACTGGAAAACTCTATCGTCCGACCATAGTTTAGCTGATTGTTCTAGCCAGGATCAGGACCTTTAAGAAGTTTCCAGATCTCGATTCTGTCTGTCAGGCGAACGTTCCAATGACATCACAGATGTTTAAATGAATTATCATAGACAGTTTTTGTGGCCGACGAACTTGTGCGGTATGTAGGAAATTAACAATCCTGGGCCAGACCAGCGGCGGGGGGCGGCGCTGCTGAGTGGGTGGAGGAGAGGGTAATAGCAGCAAGCCTTCTCGCTGCAAAAACAGCCAGAGCACTCTACCACTTTCGGAAGCGCAGTTGCCCCGTTGGGCTAGAACTACCCACCAAGGAGACCATGGTCGGCTTGATGGGGCAGGACCCACATCCTACCAGAAAGGGAAGCCGCAAAAGCGGCCAGGCTGCACCGGAGGAGATTTTATATTATTAAAAATTCTAATTTATTATAATATTTATTTTATCTTTCAGATATATATCTCTCACCTACTAAGTATATAAAATAAAAGAGTAAAATAAATAAGCTTTAAAATTATATAAAAAAAATTTATAGGTAAAAGCTTGCAGCATTTAACTCAAGATTTTATAAATATAGATTATATAAACTAAAGAATATTAACTTTATATTATCTAGTATATTTAATTTCAAGAATTATATTTATACTATGTATAAAATCAGACTTAGATTCTAGTTTAATTTATTTAAATAAATAAATTTAATTTTATAAAATTTATATAAATTTTAATAATTTAAGAATAAAGCTCTTGACTATAATATAATAATATATTATTAATATAATAAATAATATTAAAAAAAAAGACTTTTATTGCTTTTTATAAATTTAATTATAAAAGAAGTTATATTACACTCTATTAAAAAAATAATAGAATTAACAATTACTCTAGTATAGATAGTAAGTAAACTGGAACATACTATAAGAAAATTAAATAAGCTTTAATTTAAATAAAGTATAATTAATTAAAAGATATCCATAATATAAAACTAGAAATCTAGATTAGAGCTGGAATCAGAGCTGGATCTGGAAATATTAAAATTAGAATCAGAGAATTATAATACTCTTTATAAATAAAATTAATCTATTAAAAAAATACAGAGAAAAAAGTATAATTTATTTATTTTATTTTACTAAAGATTAAATTAAAAAATTTATTCTATATTTAAACTTCTTATAAATTGTGATAGAGTTAATTCAGAGATCTTTCTTTTATCAGAAATAAAATTATAATTTCTTTTAATCCGAATCTTCTTATACACGCAAGATAAATCTTTTTGTAATATAATATTTTATTAATATATTTAGAAAATAGTATTTAAAATTATATTATTATAATTTTTCTAATTTTCTTCTTAATAAGTAATATATTATTTTCTATTATAGAAAATAGACTTCTTTAATTATTATTTACATAATTCTTATTTTATTCTTATATACAAGGATATCAGCTGCAATTAAACAGCTTATTATAATACTTTTAGATTTATTAAAATAACTGCATTTCTTGTCCATGCAGTGAAGTTGTATTTATATAATATTAATATAAAATTTTATTATTTTTTTAAAAGGTACTGGCTGGTTTTCTATAATAATTTATTCCGTGAGAGCCTGGAGAATAAATTAAAAGTAAAAAATTAAAATAATAACAAGATTTCTGTTTATTTTATTAATTTATTAATTTATATTAACTAAAAATTTATAATATTACTACTACCGCCACGTCGTGAGTCCTCCGCTGCGTCAGGCTAAGAAAAGTAAATTATAATATATAAAGATTTTTTAAAACAGCAGCCATCTTATTTATTATATTATATATTAAGATTTTTATCTATATTTTTTAAATATTTATTTCTTCTTAATTCTAAGTTATAGTCTATCTTTTATTATATATATTGTATTAAGCTCTAGAAGAGATATTTCTAATATATAATAATATTAATAATAAATTTATACTGGCTTCTTGTCTTAGCGAGACCGCTATCTAATTCTTATATATATTTAATATTCTATTCCGCAGTCTTACGGCCCGCGGCTCAGTGATCTTGGAGTCCAGATTAAAGAACTTTTTATTAATACTTTTAGTAATTATATTTTATTATAGAATATTTATACAATAATTATCTTAGGCCTAGAATAGCTAATCAGATCAGATAATATTATTATCTGTTTCTAATACCAGCTATTTGAAGACGTTTTCTGGAAGTAATACAGTTTATAAAGATTTAACTGTTATAGATAATTATATATATCTAAATAAATATTTATTATATTCTTAAATTTTCTTTAATAATAAAAAAAAATAATATTTTTAAAAGATATATTCTCAGTTTCTACTCAACCCGTGGCTTTAGAGACTAAGAGTAAAAGTTACTTATTTTTATTAAATTAATTTTTAAATATAAATCTTTACTTCTTATACTCAGAGATTAAGATTATAGCATTACTACTATTAATAATAATTATATAATAATATTATATATAATTAATACTTTCAAGGCCTTTTTCTTTCCTTTTCTTTTTTTTTTTAAATAAATTTTATTTAAAAAGTAAGTATTTCTTTTATAAAATTGTTACGGACCCCTGCTAGTTAACCTGCTAGTAAGGCGGACTCGCCAGGCAGAAAGCGCCGATAAGGGCAGCGCTCGGGCAAAACCAAACTGTTATTTAGTACAATTACAGATTACCAGTACGACGCCCGGAACGGCCTCGCATCACGTGACTACAGTATATGAACCAATACATAGTATACGACATACCATCGTGGTCTACAACTACTATACCGGTATACGGCAGATCCAATAATATATAATATAGTATATAAAAAATAGAATATATAAAGAATACTTTTTTATATACTTAATTAGTTCTGTTCTTCGTGCTCAATACTACTGTTTTTAAGTAATTATATATTTGGAAGCTTAGCTACAGAATACTTACCTATATTTATTTATAAATAATTATATAATATTATTTAGTCTTACTTCTCTTCTTTTATTCATAATTTAGTTATCTCTTAGATAATTATCAGTTGATACCACCTTCGACGTAGTTTGGTGGTATGTATATCAACGGGGCTAAGCTAACTGGGGCAGAAAAGTAATTCTAAGATTTAATATATTAAATACTAATTAATATAAGTATTTATTATTATAATTATCTATTATATTAATTATCTTAAGCTTGCTACGCACTCCGCAGCAGAACTCCAGTGCCTAAGCAAAAGAATAATAGCAGAGTCTAATAATATAGAAATTAATAAATATAATTAATTAATTATAAGAAAGTATTACTATTTTAAAATAATAAAATCAATTATTTAAAGATTACTTAGCAGTTAAATCTATCAGTCCAACTACTGGAATTATTTAATAATAACTGATTAAGACTTAGGGCTTTCTTAATCTAATTAAATTTATATTTTAATATAAATAAAAAGAAGCTTAGAAATAAGATTAATAAGATTTTTTTTATATTTATTTATCTAACTAGAATAGTATTTAATTAATTTAAACCATACATCCGCGACTATTAAGAAAAGCTAGTAGATAAATAGAATAATAATATTAAAAGAATTTTTATTAATTATACCAGATTTAAGGAATATCTCGAACAAATATTCAGAGATATTAATATAGTATATAATATTAAACAGAAGTTATAATAATTTGAATAAATTAAATTAATATTTAAATATATTTCTAAGTTCTTATAAATTATCAGTTATCTGGACTGGAACAAGAATACTTATATCACACGATTTAAAAAAAAACTTAAGATAAAGATCTAAGAAAAATTTATTTAATAAAAATAACTAAAAATATTATAATAAATAATTACAGTAGCAGTCAAGATTGATAATAAATTATATAAGTATAATACAAAACAGAAGAAAAACTGATAAACTAGTAGATTTATATCTTAATAAAATAATTAACAGAGCTATTAAATTAATAATAAATAATTAATATAATTTAGAAATTTAGGATACAAAGATCTCTACAGATTAAAATTAATAAAATTAAATATAACACAGTATCAGATTCAACGAAATAGAGTATCCAAGAAGAAATTTAAAAGATATAAAAAAAATTATTTATATTTTAATTATAATAAAATAAATTATCAGTTAAGAAACTGTAAATAACAGCAGTAACAGTCTCAGAAGTAACTGAGGATTACAGATAAAAATTAATTAAGATTAAATAAAAAAATCAGAGAAGTTTATAATATCAGTATCAGATTAGTAAAAGTCTGGATAAAAATTATAATATTATTATAGAATAACAAGAAGCTACAAGCCATGTAATAAAAATAATTATTAATATTAATAAGCAGAATATACTAAGATTAATTAAAATAATAAATTATAATAGATAAGTTAATAATACTACTAGAATAATAAGAAGTCTAGAATAAGATCCACTAACTTTATAAATTATTTAATTAATTAGTAAAAATTAATAGTAATAAGCCAGCTCTAGAGGATGAATATTCTGATATAATTTAGAATAAATTTAATTCTTTAAATAAAGAATACAGTATTTAAATAGAAAGTCTTGAATTCAGTAAGAAGAAATTTATTAATATATTAAATATTCTAAAAAAATCTTTATTAGAAAAAAATAAAAACTGTCTGATACAATAAGACGGTAATAAGAAAAATCAAGAATTAGATAAAAATAATATTATATATTAATTAAATAAAATTATTACAGAATACTGAATAAATCTAATATAATTCTATATTAAATTAAAGAAACTCATGCAGTACTGCCTATATTAAAATCTCAAATATTAGAAGACATGGAATAAGACATAGAAAAAATATTTAATAAAATATTCTACTTATCTAAGAATATATAATTACTGTAGATATAATAATAAAAATTATTATTAACAGCTACACGCGGTTAGCTAAAAAAAGAAAATATTCAGGATATATCTATAATATAATAATCCAGGATATATATATATATATTTTAAGAAAAATTCTAGATATAAAAAATATAATAAGCTTTCTTAGATTATATATTATATTAATATATACTTTATATATTATGATCAGAAATACATCACAGAATACAGACCCGAAGTACTAAATATAATTAAAATTAAATAAAAATATTATCTGTGTTATAATTTAAATTATTTATATATAAGATACTGATGATATCTATATTATAAATTTATACATTAGCTAGCGTATTACGACGACCAGTATATAGTACATTATGCTACAAAGATTAAAGAATTAAGATTTCTAAGAAAATTATTTAAATAAAATAAATTCAATTAAATAAAATAGTAATTAACAGTTATTAAATCAGAAAAATACTTAAAAATCTAGATAATTATATTAGATTAAACAGCTCAAGTGCTGGTAGATTCTAGTATAACCAGGAATTATATATATTTATGATTTATACAGTAACTTAAAATACTGGAAAAGTAAAAGACAAAGCCAGAACTAATTATAGAACTAAATAAAAAAAATCTAGAAATTTTTATATTAATAATTAAATCAGGAATTATATTCATAGCAGTAACAGATTATTTTAAATATATAGATTTTAATATAATACTGCTAGAATAGTATAATATTATATTAAAGATTCTATGGTTCAGGAATTATAATCTATAGATTAATTAAAGAACTAAGAGTCTCTAATTCATGAATTATAATTATTTAAAATAATAATAATAAGAATTAGATATAAGATCTGCATCTGTATAATTTATTATATAATATAAGATTGAAGTAAGGACTAAGCAATTTATAAAAAAATTAAGAATATTATAAAAATTTAATATATCAGATACCAGAAGAAATTCAGAGAAAAATAATATTTTAAATATTATTATATAAATAATAGTAGTAACTAAGCTATCACAAAGAAATTAGCTCAAGAAATGAGCAGAATAGATACTAATAATAATATATAAATATTATAAATACAGCACCAACAGTATGGACTCAGAAGATAAGATACAGATCTAAAAATCTAAATTTAGTAATATAAAATAAAAAATCCAGAATAAATAAAGATTTAAATATAATAATACAGGTAGAGTGGTTAACGGCCAGGGTAGGGTAGGTTAATGGAAAAATTTATACCTGCCGTCAGGTTAACGGTTAGATATAAGAAAATCTTATATCTAACCACAGAACAGCTAAAAATAGAATAATTAACTGTCTTAACTGTTCTTGGCACTAAGACCTACCCGCTATATCCTTTTAAACCTTAGCACGGGTAAGATATACTTAGATTAATAACTATCTATTCTAACTATTTATATCTTTTTAAATAATTAATACAAGATTAATCTTCTTGATTCTAAAAATAGTCAGAAGAAAGAAAAGAGTATATTTTATTTTATACTAATTTATTTAATCCAATATTATCTCGGGTGGTGGTAAAAATTAAATTTATAAAAAAAAACTACTCTTACAGCTTAAAATAGTAGTAAATATATATATTTACAACTCTATTTTAGTTATATACTGTTTATAGATTATTAATATTCTCTAAACTACTTTCCCAGACTGGTAAATCTCTTTAAAAACTATTTTATATACTAATAAATAGACTTACTATTCTTTTTACAGACCTAAAAAGGCTTCTAAATATTTATAATAGATTTAAATCTTATAAATTATCTATATTATTAAATTTATAATATTCTGTACTATTCTACTTACTTAATTTATCTAGAAATCTGTACTTTCTATTAACTATAAATATAAAGACTTAGTTAGACAGTATTCTATTAAGATTTATAAAAAATTTTTACAGACTTTATTAATAATATTATTATAATAATTATAAAATATTTTTATAGAACTCCTACTTATATTACTTGATAAAACCTGATTATCTACTATATCAGAGATATTCTATATAACAGTTACTAAATACTACAAAATCTCATCTATAAATAAAATTAGAAGATATTTTTAATAAAAATTTACTATTATTAGATATCTCCAATACATGTAAATATAATCTATTATATTTATATTAATATATATTTAAAAATAAAATAATATTATACTAATTGAATTTTTCTTATTCTTTGCTTTCTTTGATTACTTATATAGATAGATAATCTAATATAAATTAATTATAATTATTAAATTTATTTTTTAAGAATATTATTAAACCCTTTTCCTCTATCTTATAAATTTTTATAAATTATAATAATATCTGGATAAAAAATAATTTTTTAGTTTATATTATCTCTTCTCCAAACCTTGATATCAAGTATATTATAAGATATCAGAAAATTATTCTATATCCAGCTCTTCCGGAAAAGATTCTTATCTTTCAAAACTAGTAGCAGATAACTGTTTTTAGCCAGGCTTATATATAAAATCAGAAACTATTCTTTTATTTTAATTAAAAAAAGATAATAACAGTATAAATTTACTTTTAAAAAGATATATTATTTTCTAATAAAATTTTTTATATTTTCTATACCGCATGCTTGCATATTCTATAGTATCCAGTAATTAATAATTCTAGAATTAGTTCTATGAGCTATTATCTTTATAAAAACTGTAAGAAATAAATATTCTAGTATATCTTTAAATAAATTATTAAATAAATACTGGATAAAGAATTATTATAGATATGTGATTACCAGTAATATTTTTATAAATACTAATCCCGGAATCTTATCTTTGTATAAAATTTCTGGATTCTCTAGTAAATTAATATTATTAATATTTACTATATTATCTTTAGACTTCCGCTGCTTATAATAAAAGAAATTTTCTTAATTAAGTATTATACTTTCTTATTACCTACTATCTGCTATTTTATATTATTAAGTATATCCAGTTTAAATAAATAATTAATTTTACTACTTTAGTATTCTTCTGAATATCTACTTTTTTCTATCAGATACAGATCAAAGAGCGTCTTTTAAAATTATTAAAAAAGATATATATTCAGTTATTATTAAAGTTTCCAAACAGCAGGCGCATGTTGATTATAATTAATTATTAGATTAATCTAGATTAAAAAATATTTATTATTTTAACTGGATACTTTCTAATAAAGAATATAGACTACCATGAGATTCTGTTAGATTTCTAATCAGTATCTGGATTCTATACTAGTAAGAATCTGACTGAGATTATCTTAAAAATTCTGTAAAAGTACTATCTTATCCACCAGCTATTAGAAGTAATTACTAATAATATTAATAATAATAATATTATATTCAGTATTATTATATCAGAACTCTGGGCTTAACTTAGCCAGGACATCTATCTCTATAATACTATAATAAACTCTAATCTTATAAAGATTATTTAAAATTAGTATTATATTTCTTATCTAGCTTATATTATTCAGCTTTCTATTAATATCTTTCTTCAGAAACTCTGAATTGAGGCTGCTAATAAAGCTGTTAAATATATATAAAAAAATAATAATAAGAAGCTGAAGACTTCTTTCAGTATCTTCCAGATAATTAAAAAAATATATAATAAGAGTTATCTGTAAAAGGCTTTTATAGAATTTTCTAGAAATTATTTATAAAAGCTTTATATAAAATATTTTAAAAATTATCTGTAGAAAACTTTTATAAATAATTTTTATAATTTATTTATTATTTCTTGTCTACTCTTCTAATTCTTGATTATAAATTTAAAAGATTTTATATTTTATAAATATAAGTCTCTAATACCAGAAGAAGTTTTAGCTTATTTAACAGCTAGAATCTATTTTAATATATTATCTTTTTCTTAATTATAAAATTTAATAGAACTTAATCTATCTTATAATTTATTATATTATTAAATTACATCCAGCTATTGAGAGCTTTATCCAGTACTAAAATTATAATAATATTAATTATCTTTATCTTATTTTAATAAAATAAAAGCAGTTAAAATATTTATTTAAATTTTTATACTTCTTTTTTCTCTTTATCTTCTACCTGTCAGAGAATAGTAGGTCTATAATTTATAAAATTTATAATATTTATAATAATTTCTTTGATTATCTTAACTAATCTATTAATCAGTTGGCATGGAAATAGATATCTTAGAAGAAAGAGATTCTCCAGAGCCTAGAGAATATATATTAAAAACTTTATAAGTATTATTACTAGATTTACCAGGCTGAAGACTATATCTATATAATTATAATAATTCTAGATTCTATATTAAAACTTAAAAAATTTAAGAAGAGCATCTGGTTAGATAATAATATTAATTAATATCTTGAATACTAAACTATTTTTAAAAAGATTTTTTATTTTTACTGCTAGTAGAATCCTGCTATTAATATACTATTTACAGTCTCTAGTATACTTTCAGATCTGGACAAGATCTTTTATAATATTTTAAAATACTAGAAACTCTTACTTTCTATAATAATATTTGAGAAGTTCAAGGTCTATCTTAATATTAAAAATATATAAATTATCAAAGACTAAAATATTAAATTAATTATTTTTAAAATTATATTTATACTAATAGTTATCTAGAAATTACTGGATACTTTAATATTCTTGCTTACTAAAAGTTCTATTATAATTAGTTTCTAATTCTTTATTATATAACTAGGAACTTTCTAATTATTATAACTAATAATATTAATATTAAATATCTTTTTAATAATTCTTAGAATATCTGCTACTATTACTAGAACTGTCTATAATCTGAGACTATTAAAATTCTTATACTCCAGATATATACTGATTACTTTATTATTACTAAAGAATATCAGAATATTCTTAATAATTTTTCTCTGGATTCTATTATATTCACAGCCGAGGATTAAGAAGATAATGAGTTAATAATAATTTTTTATATTAATAAAAATAAAAATATAAATAATCTTAATAATAATTTTAAAAATAAAATATTATTAGAAAGAGAAGATCAAGCTCTTTCTTAGTCTAATAATATTATATATATTCAGATATAGATAGATACTTAAACTATATAATCTCTTTGCCATTATAACCACCAACCAGGATAATATAAAAAATAACTTAGATAGTAATTTATATATTTCTTTCCAGTAGTCTAATTTAATTATATTCAGATTTCTAGTATTATTTATATAAGTCTAACACAGAAGCTACTAGGCTGCTGGCTACTGGCTGCTGATTACTAGCCAGAAAATCAGATTATTATTAATTAATAATTAATCTTAAATAATACCTGTTCTAATAATACAGTAATTTGCCTTTAGGGGCCGCCGCATCCGGAAACGGCCTCGCCCAACCCGGAAGTGCCGCTCCTCACCGCCCGGCCCCGTGCTGCTATAAAGCCCGTTGTCCGTGGCCTCGTGTATCCGTATCGTCCTGTTTTACAACTATCCGTCGCCCGCTTGCTGAGAGTCCGATCTCAGCCGTCTTCTTAGTAGTGTTGTTTTCTCTTTCCCTCAGCTAACCCACCTTGCGATCACACAGCCTTCTATTCTTATCGCCCGCCTGCATGCTGAGGCCTTAGTCCAGGCTGGTACCGGGCTGGCTGCTGGACGGATTTCTATACGAATCTCGCGTGTTCTACACCGGTGGTTATTATCTTTCTACATCCAGTCCCGGCTGTTCTTCTGTCGCTGAGAATACAGCTTCAACATGGCTTCCGGTACTGCTCTTCTCTGATATTACATAGACTGAGTATTATAACTGTCGGGACAGTAGTTTTGTTTGGGTAGCCGGAAGCTATCCCACCCCGCAGCTAGATTATTTTTAAAGTTATGTCTTACAGCTCTTGCTGGAAAATTGAGACCTGCTTGAATGTTGGCCAGGCTTTGGACTGGGAACCAAGTCAGTATGTGTGATTTAATCATAGTTATATTCGCTTGGTCTCTTCTCTGAGGTCTGTATTTAATCGGCTTCAGTCTGCTTACAGGTGATTGGGTTTTATTTCTTTGGTGAAGTTGTCGAAGACCAGATTCCTTATCTGCTGATAAGACAGTGAAATATTTATTCTCTGTAATTCCTGCAGGTGTGCTCTCTAGGCGGGCTCCGTCGGGGGGCTGATCATGCTATTAGATGGCTGGAATGAGACTGCGGCCATGCTAATTTCCGTATTTTTCCCGTTTAGACGGGGAATCTTCCAAAAATTTGTTAAGTGGACTTCTACTTAATTATAAGGTTAACTCGCAATCTGTTTACTTGTTTTGGTATACTTATCGGATCTATCTGGAGGCTATGTCGGCCAGTGGAACCAGCCTACTTTTGCTTTCTTTGGCATGGTTCCGGAGCAGAGTAGGCTGGTATCTAGTCCGAAGTTCCCTGATTTAGATGATTTCAGCGATCTCCGCTTGCGGCGCTCCTAGGTAGGCTGACCGGATGAGAGTTCACTATCCGGTATCTGATTTTGGTTGCATTGCCGCCCCAAGCGAAATAATACAGTCAAGGTTTTGGCCTGACTCTCTTCTAAGTCCCATAACTTCTTTTGTTGATATCCTAATTCGGCTATGCTCGGTCTAATGGCTTAACTATGATGCGGTGGCTGCTTGTGCGTTGGCTGATAGTTGACCGTGAAATATGTCCTTGCGTATTTGAGTTAGGACCCGCATGGAATTACTTTATCTAATTATAGTATCGGCCGGAAGGCGTCTTCAGCCGGCTTACACCTAGGCATCCCTTGAGGTTTGACCATATTTGGATGTAGAGGTAAAGATATGGCTTGACCTGATTAGCTATATAATAAGATTAAGCGGAATCTGTATAATTATGTAATCTAGTACTTGGCTTTTTTTAATACTGCAGTTGGTGAGTTGCACTCGCGCAGTTTAATTAGTGTTAATCTGTAGGAACTTGGATAAAGGTGCAATTAGTTGGTCTTCCGTCTATAAGAAGTATATTTAAAGATATGAGCTTCTATTTCAATTCTCTTGATTATAATAATTCTATTATATTCTTTATTATATCTGTTTTCTTTTATTAAATCTATAAGACCAGACAGTATAAGTGTCTTTCTTTTTTATAAATCTGATTCTAATCCATCTTGTTTCTCTAGGAAGAAGCGATTCAGCTAGTACTTAATATAGGATTCTATATCCGAGCCGGGCAAAGCAGAGAGAGACAAGGAATATTTATATAATAATAAAATAGTAGTTTCTGATAATATCTCTTTCTCTGTAAGTAGTGGTGACTTTACTTATAATAATATGGTATATAAACGCTCTTCCGGTATGGTTTGCACTTCATTCGAAGAAAAAAATGATGCTTCGGAGTAGACTACTAATACCGCGCAGATATCTAATACATATGGATATCTATTTCTAACTTATGCGGTATGTAATTAAATAAACTTAACTTTCTTGTAAGTTATCTTATTTTACTGGATACAGAGTATGCTTGTAGCTCAGATTTCTTAGAATATAATTTGCGCGAAGTTAGCCATCTTTTATCTGATAGAATTAATTATTATCATCTCAGTTCAGTCTTATCTGTTAAATATACCATATGTCAAACCCTAGGATCGCTTCCCTGTCCCAGTTAGCTTAGCCCCGTTTGCTATACGTACCGTTGAACTACATCGAGGTGGTATCAACTGATGACTATCTGAGAGACAACTAAGTCATGGACAAGAGAAGAGAAGTAAGGCCGAATAGTACTATATAACTATTTATAAGTAAGTATAGATAAGTGTTCTGTAGCTAAGCTTCCAAATATATAGTTACTTAAAAATAGTAGTATTAAGTATAAAAAATAAAACTAGCTAAGTATATAAAAAAGTATCCTTATATATTCTATTCTTTGTATATTATTATTATAACATGTTGTGCTACTAGTATATTATTCCATATCACTGACATGTCCTGGTCATAGTATTGACATGTTGTAGCTTATTGGCGACATGCTGCTGTGGTCATGTGATGTATGGCTGTTCCGGGTATTATATTAGTAATCCGTAATTATACTAAATAACAGTTTAGTTTTATCTGAGTACTGCTCTTATCAGTGCTTTCTATCTAGCGAGTCTGTCTTACTAATAGATTAATTAGCAGGGGTCTATAATATTACTTTCTCTTCTTTAAGATTTCTTATTTCTAAAAAATATAAATCTGTGGTATTCCCCCCCGAGATAAGTTATCTAGTGATATTCCTGATTTCTTTTTCATCCAGAGTTAATCATGTCATCCAGTTCTTCCATTTATAAGAAGAATCTTTACTGATAAATTAAAGATAAAGATTTCCTTGCAGTTTTTCCTTGCGAGCGTTGTATCTATTTACACAAAATATATATTAAATCTGAGAGTTCTGATCATTATAGCAAATATATTAAAATAAATAATATTCATTGCAAAATGCCTGATTTCTTGTTTTCTGATGCTGAGTAGAAATGTCTGGTCAAGACTCAGAATTTTATTAAAAAAAAAAAAGAAGTTATTCTAGCAAAACTTCTTCAGCTGCAGAAACAGAAATAATTATTACAGAAATAAGCCGGTGACTTCATAGCTCGTGATATAAAGAAAATTAAGAAGCTAGAAAAGCTCAAAAAACAAGAGTAGAAGAAATATAAAGTATAAGAAAGACTGTATAATTAAAAAGCTGCAGTATCTGAGGCCGGGGCTAGTATTACTACAGATAATAATATTAAATTAATTACTATATCTAAGCTTAATTCTAGTTTAATCTAGTTGGTTGGCTTTTCTTTCTTCTAGACGAACTTTAACCTGTCTGTTGATAGTACTGTTCTACAAGCTAGTGACAGCCCGTCAAGTTCTCAATAGATTCCCATATATTTTCTGAGATATTATAATCTTTCTATTTTATTAAGTAGTATGACTTACTGCTAATCTTCTTATAGTCTAGAATCTTTTCAACTTTATATTCTTATTCGGTGTCGTCGTCGATTTCCACATTTTCTACAATTCTAGCGTTTTTTGGTGCAGGTTCCAATAACAAGATATAAAATACTAGATAAATTCTATTTATTAATTTCAGTAATCTTAACTTATAATTAACTGATTTTTTCTTTTTTTTTAATAATAAATAGTCCTAGTTTGTAGTGGTTAAGTTTCTGACTTAGTTATTTTATTTTAATATTTTTGCAGAGTAGGAATATTTTCTTCCTCTTTTTTAGATCAGATTTCTTTCTGTGTCGGTGGTTATAGTAAATTTTACTTCATAGATTCATGAATTTAATATCTCAGAATAACTGAGTATGTATGTATCCAGTAAATATAATAATATCTTCAGCTATATCAGCAACTGGTTGTTTTTCTAATAGCATTTCCAAGAATCTTGGGTGGTAACCGTAATTCATATAAAATAATAAGACTCCAATTATTAAATGGTTGGCATTGTTATATAAGAACTGTGCTATCAGTAATAGATCTGCTTAATTATTCTGTTAATAATTAATATAATATCTTAGATATTATTTAATTGTCTGGTTAATCTTTTCTGTTTGTTTATTTATTTAAGAATGATAAGCTGTTGTTATTTATTTTTTAATTTCTATAAGATCTGCGAGTAATCTTCAGAATTTTAAAATAAATAATTTATTTTTATTTAATATAATATACTTTAGTATCCTGTGGTTAGTAATAATATTTCTTAGAAATAATTCTATTATCTGTATTACTGTCATTGTTATTTTGCTTGGCACAAGATGGATATACTTAATAAGATAATTAATAATAACTGTAATAGTATTATATTCTTTTAATTCAGGTAATAGTCCGACAAAGTCAATTATTATTTATTTCTATAATTATTATAGTATTTTTTATATTTATATTTATCTGTAGGGTTGGTGCCTCGCGGGCTTATCCCTAATATATATCTTATATTATTTAATATAATCGCGTACTTTTTACCTGAGGTTTGGAATATAGTAATTTCTGATAATTAATTCTATAATTTTTTTAATTTCTAAATAGTCCTTGAGCGGTTTATCATGGTATATAACCATAATTTCTATTCTTATACTGGTTGGTACAAAGATTAATCTGTAAAAGTAGATTAATCTTTTTTTATTAATAGTAATTTTGTCTGGTAAGCTTTTACTTATTTTCTGGAGTATTTTATCAGTCTTGGTAGTATTAGCTAGCTATTTAATCAGATTACTATTAATCTCTAATATTGCTGTAAGATTAGTCTTATTATAGCTGATTAATCTATTTTTATTTTATTTTAAAATAGCTGGTTTAATAGTCTTTTCTTCTAACTTATAATCTGGTCTGTAATTTAACATGTCTGTATATCCATTCTCTGTTTCTTTACAGTATATAATATAGAAGTTATACTGTAATAAAACTTCTGTCTATCTTACCTGCCTTCTGGTCAACTCTTTAGTTATTATAAAATAAATTAAATTTTTATAATCTATCTTTATAGTAATAGTATATTTTACTTCTTCAAGGTAGACTCTCTATTACTTAAATACTATTATTATAGCTAGTAATTTTTTATTATAAATATTATAGTTAAGTTCTGCCCGAACTAACTTTCTTAAGTAGAATATAATTAGTCTGAGTTTTTTATTATCTCTTAGTTGTATTATATACATGCTAATAGCGTAGTCTAATACGTCAGTTTTGATAATAGTTTCCTTTTCTGGATCGTGCTGTACTAGCACTGGTAATATAGTAAGTCAGTATTTAATATTTTTAAATATATATTATTATAGTTCTCTCTATTTGTACTCCTGCGTCTTTTTCATGAGTTCAAACAGCAGTATTATATAAATAGCATATCCGTCCATAAATTATTAATAGTAGTTAACTAATCTGATAAATTACTGAAGCTCTTTCAGATTCTTAGATTAAAATTAATCTTATATAGCTTATATTTTAGTTTACTCAGTATAAACTTTTTCTGTAAATATCTAGTATTCCAGGAACTCCATTTCCTGTACATAGAATTCATACTTTTTTAGTTTATATTATAATCAGTATAACTATAACTTATATAATATAAGTCTTATATACCTGATGTATTCATCCTCAATTTTTGAAAAGACTAAGATATTATTTAAGTAAATAATTATAAATCTGTTAAGATATTTCTCTAGTATCTTATTAATAAATTATTAAAATGTTGCGGGTACGTTGGTTAGCCTGAATAATATAATTAAATATTTAAAATATCTGTATTTTATTTTAAATACAGTTTTCCATTCTTCTTCTTTTATAATATATATATAATAATATATATCTGTAATATTAAGTTTGGTAAACCATTTCGCCCCTCATATCTTATTCTGGATTTCTGAGATCAAGGGTAGCGGGTGACAATCCTTGATTATAAATATATTAAATAATTAATAGTTTATATATAATTATAAGATTCTATTCTTTTTGGCTGCGAATAGAATCCTATATTTTATAAATAACTTAGATAATCTGATATTACTCTTTACTAATTGATTATTAATATAATCCTGTAATATTTGTGATTCCTTTTTTGATATCAGGTATATTTTTCTGTATTCCAGGATTTTTTCTTTCTGAAAAGAAATAGTATAGTTATATTTTCTATACTAAAATAATTCAGATTATTTTAGTTGTTTAAACAGATTCTTAAATCTCTTATATTATAGTAGAATATATAAATTATTTTTAATTATAGTTTAAAGTTTTTATAACTTTCTTAGTTCTATATCATTGTGCTCAGGTCTCTATTTATTCTAGATCTTTTAATTTATATTACTGGATTTAAGTCCTTAGATCTGGCTTCCTGATTTTATAGTCTGATATATATAATTCTAATATTTATTAATACTGCTTAAGCATAGCTTATAGTATTTTTATAGTATATCTAATGTCTATTCCGGTAGGTATATTAATTTATTAATCTATAATAATTTTATTATTATTAATATCTATTTTATAATATCTGAGGTGCTACTTTCCTTTAAGTTTCCTATAGTATCTGGTATATTAGATTTTTATAATATTTTTAATTTTCTAATAGATTACTTAGTCCTTGCTTCAGTTTTGTATTATATAATAGATTATACAGATCCAGATTCTATATCTGGTCCTTACTGTTACTATCTTAGATAATTATAATTTATAAACTAGAAACTATCAATTCTCTAATTAATCTATGGATTATGATTCCTGAGTTATAGAATTTCTAATATAATATTATACTGTCTTAGTGGTGTTACATCGAAATTTATATATTTAAAATAACCTGTTACTGTTATAAATATAATTCCTGATTTAATTATTAATATAAAAGTTCTTAGATTCTTTCTATTTAGTTTTATAATTAGTTCTGGTTTCATCTTTTGCTTTCCTAATATTTTCAGTTGCTGTATGAATCGTGGGTATATGTAGTTTCCGGTTATACTAAAATCTACCAGTACTTAAACTATTTAATTTAATATAGTTGCTTGGATTTTTATATATCTTTCTAATTTAGTAGCCGCCAATTACTGTTCTAGCTAATTAAATTTATTTTATTTAGATAATTTTCTTAGGAACCTTAATCCTTCGATCTTTGTAGTATAATATATTATATACTAGTCATCATAACACGCTAGTCAATGCATGAATTGGTAGTATGGATACCGCCGGTACCCTATACACAAGCAGTTTAAATTATAATATAAGTAATATTTTTATTTAATCTTAATTATATTTAATATTTCAGGTCTGTATCCGGTGATGTACTTCTGGTTATAGTATATAAAATATATATTAGTATAGCATATAATCTAAGGAAGCTCATCATGTCTCTTATATCCAGAATTTTTTTTAAAATATATATATATATATTCTGGATTATTATATTATAGATGTACTCTGAATATTTCTTTTTTCTAATTAATTATATATAACTACTAATAATAATCCTTATTATCTCATCTGCAGTGGTTATATACTTTTAGATAAGTAGGATATCTTATTAAATATTCTTTTTATATCTTATTTTATATCTTCCAATATCTGAGGTTCTAATGTGGGCAGTACTATATAAATTTCTTTAATTTAATATAAAATTATACTAGATTTATTCAGTATTCTATGATAATTTTATCTAACTAGTATATAATATTATCTTTATCTGGTTCTTGATTTTCCTTATTATTATCTCATTGTATCAGACAGTTTTTATTATTTTCTGATAAAGATTTTTCTAGAATATCTGATATATCAATGGATCCCTCCTCGCTGGGTTCAAGATTTTTTATTTATATATTATACTTTTTATCTAGGGGATTAAACTCATTCCAAATTATATTATAATATTTATTTTCTAGAACTGGCTTATTGCTGTTAATCTTTACTAGTTAATTAAATAATTCATGGAGTTAGTAGGTCTTATTCTGGATCTCTTATTACTCTGATAATACTGTTAGCTTATTTATTATAGTCTATTATCTTAATTAATCTTAGTACATCCTGCTTACTGGTACTAGTAGTTATTTTTATTACGTGGCTTGTAGTTTCTTGCTATCTTATAATAATACTATTATTTTTATCCAGATTTCTACTAATCTGATACTGGTATTATAGACTTCTTTGGCTTCTTTATTTAATTCTAATTAATTCTTATTTATAACTTTCAGTTACTTCTGAGGCTGTTACTGCTATTATTTACAGTTCTTTAACTGGTAATCTGTTTTACTATAATTAAAGTATAAGCAGTTCTTTTTATATCTTTTAAGTTTCTTTTTAGATATTTTATTTTATTAAATCTGATACTGCGTTGCATCCAGCTCTATTAATTTTAATTTATAGAAATCTTTATATTCTAAGCTTTTAGACTGTATTAATCTTTTATTATTAGCTTAATAGTCTTATTAGCTGCTTTATTAAAATATAAACCCACTGGTCCATCAGTCTTTCTTTTATTTTATATTATATTTGTATAACTTATTATTAATCTTAATTACTACTGTAATTATTTATTATAATGTCTCTGGTTACTCTTGCTAGATGAGCTTTTTCTGGATCTCTATCTTAAGTTCTTTTTTAAATTATATAATATAAATATTCTTATTCCAGTCCAGGTAACTGATGACTTGCAAGAACTCGGAGGTATATTTAAATACTGATTCAGTTTATTTAAATTACTATAGCTTCTATTCAGTGTTGTGTACTGCGTCAATATCTCCAAATATTTGTTTAAGATATTCTTTGAATCTGGTATAACTGGCAAAGATTCTCTTGGTATTGTCATTCTATTCGCCTACTGGTTTTTCTTAATAATCGCGGATATATAGTTCAAACCAATTAAATACTATTCCAGTTAGATAAATAAATGCGAAAAAGATTTTATTAATCTTATTCCTGAGCTTTTTTTTATTTATATTAAAATACAAGTCTAACTAAGTCAAGAAAACCTGAAGTCTTAATTAATTACTATTAAATAGTTCTGGTAGTCGGACTTTAACAGATTTAACTGCTAAGTAATTCTTAAGTAATTGATTTCTCTGTTCCAAGGCGGTGATATTTTCCTGTAATTAATTAATTATATCTATTAATTTCTGTATTATTAAATCCTGCTGCTATTCTTCTTCTTAGGTACTGGAGCCCTGCTGCGGAGTACGTAGCAAGCTTAAAATAATTAATATAATAAATAGTTATAATAGTAAATACTTATACTAACTGGTATTTAATATATTAAATCTTAAAATTATTTTCCTGTCCCAGTTAGCTTAGCCCCGTTTGCTATATATACTGTTGAATTATATTAAAGTGGTATCGACTGATGATTATCTAAGAGACAACTAAATCATAAACAAAAGAAGAGAAGTAAGGCTGAATAGTATTATATAATTATTTATAAGTAAATATGGATAAGTATTCTGTAGCTAAGCTTCTAAATATATAATTACTTAAAGATAATAGTATTAAGTATAAAAAATAGAACTAGCTAAGTATATAAAAAAATATTCTTATATATCCTATTTTTTATATATCATTATCATGATATGTCATGCCACTGGTATATTATCCCATATCACCGATATGTCTTGGTTATAGCGTTGACATGTTGTAGCTTGTTGGTGACATGCTGCTGTGGTCATGTAATGCATGGCTGTTCCGGGCGTCGTATTAGTAATCCGCAATTGTACTAAATAACAGTTTAGTTTTGCCCGAGCGCTGCCCTTATCAGCGCTTTCTGCCTGGCGAGTCCGCCTTACTAGTGGGTTAACTAGCAGGGGTCTGTAACACCATACTGCTACTAACGGAAGAATCTGTTTTTATCATCAAGCAAAGTATCTTTCTATAAGAAAATATCAGTAATAATGAGGATCTGACTTCCGTCCACGGCTTTAATAAAGAATTAGAGTCTTGATAAAATTTAGTTAATAGCTTAAGATTTCCATCTGTCTTTTTATAACTGCTGTCCAGAACATATTCTCGTGATCTTTCTTTGATATATGACAGTTAATAAAGTACTAATAATAATACTATAGATTTAAGTCTCTCCACGGACAGAGTCCTTGATAAATAGTATTGTTTGAGATTAAATGAGGCGCAGTAAAAAAGAGATAATTCCATGCAGCTGGATTATCTGTTTAAATATAAGTTTAAAAGAGAACTTTTGCTTTATCTTTACTTTTCTTTACTTTTACTTATATATATGCTAACCGATGGAATTGTATGTAAAGAGTCTTTAGAAGATTTAGAGCATGTTAAGTTTATATAAAATTTATTAGTAGATGGCTCAGTACTAATTGAATTAGAGTCAGAGAATAAGAGAATATAGTCTGAAAACAGAAATTTAATACTGGTTAATGGCCCGCCTTTGCCTGGGTTTCCTTGCGCGGGATTTTCTTTTATAAATAATACTGAAGGTGGTTTATTAGATAAGACCCCTGAAGAGTATTAGTTTATTAACTTATGCTCTACAGCCTGCTAGGATACTATGGTCGAAATTCAGTTATTAAAGAAAGAAATGAATATTGCTTGTATTATAAGATTAGATTAATATAATTATTCTGAATCTCCTGGTTATGCGCATCCAGGATAAAACATATATCATAATAATAAGATTATCTCTGATGAAGTCTCTGAAGATTTTATAATATACTAATTTCTCCAAAGGACTGGAACAGAGTTTGATACAGATTTAAAGACAGACTAAATTAAGTATATTACTATACTAAATTATATATAATTAACTGATAATCCTAATTTAATAGAATCTACTCTGCACTCCCACCGGACGCGGAATAAACAACTCGTATTTTCACATGTAGAAATATATAATCTAAAGAAAATTAACAAAGATAATGGATTAGCAAGACTTACTTCTTAATATAATAGTCTTTATCTGGAAAATACTAGTCTGATCCCTTTTTTTAATCCTTATTATCCGTGGTGTTTGAGCGGGATAATACTATCTATTAATATCTGCAAAGCTGAATGTTTTCTAATTACTGTTGGCTATTCAACTCTCCGGATAGTTGATGGCCAGCTGTTTCAGATCTTGATACTTTTTCAGGGAAATGTTGAGTCGCCTTCGGCTAATAGACAAATGTGTGATTCGGCGGTGCTAATCTATTCTGCGGAAATTTGAAAAAGATTAAACCGAATATGGTCCTCTGCAAGGTACAGACCACTGTCATCTACTGAGAAGTGAAAGCTAATTGTACTGAGGGATAATGATTATATATAAAATGAGATTACTATTCAGTTTCCGGAGAGGAAAAAAGATACTTTATAAAATATTTATTATAGTTAAATAAAGAGTACTAGAGACCGGATTACTCTTTCTTATGAGGATTTAGAACGCTGTCGTTCAGCATGCAACAGCTGACATAGTATAATGAGTGGTGAATTAGAGAGTACCAGTATCTCTGACAGGGCATCATCTGAGCTGATTAGCCACCCACGATATTCTTTTCGCTCCCGGTGTTGTTTGTGATTCTGATGTAATGTATATACTCTCTCACAAGATCTTCGGCCAATGCCCGAAAGGTACATTCATTATAAATCAGTAAATGTATGATCCGAAGTATCTTTATTTCACCGGTCTACGAACGTAGGGAAGTAATTGTCAGTTGGATATATCTAGACAGAAATATGGAACCATCTCCGAAGGACAGTTGCTGCGGCCGTAACGAGCGCCGCGTCACCCAAAAGCAAAAGTTTTGCCACGGGTGAAGACCGATCTGTTTAGGGACAATATTAGAAAGGCGCGAGACATCGCACTTGAAAACTGTCTTGACATCAACCAAATTCATCGTGAGATAAAACCAGCATTTTTCATTGAGGGTGGTGTTGAACTAGGCGTTGCCCGCAGATTTGCGGGGGAAATTGCGTTATGGGCCAAGATAATGAACGAGGCTGGCGAGGGCAGGCAGTGGGAATTAACATATATAAATTGAGTAAGGGTGAATGACAGTAAAACGTGCCCGAAGTACAGTGCACTATCAAAACATGCCTGCCCTATATATCAGTTTTACTTTGTTCAACCAGATTCTTGTTCTCTTCTTTCAACCTCTTGTTGTCCAGAGACAGTTTTTCAATGACCGCAATTGAGAATTTGGGATTTTCAGAAAAAACCTTCTTTCCATTTCCTTGAGATAGGAAATGCTGAATATTAGATGAAACAATTTCTGCCATCGCATCATGGAGTTTATTCTCGTGAGGCGGAGTATCACACCATATATCCTGGACAGTGTCCGGGAAACACCTCAAGCTCCAATTCGATTTTGCCCAATCGACGATCCGGGAACTAGCAAGTTCCCGAAGAGGAATCATACTGAATTTGTCTGCGGCTAAATATACTGCAAGATGGTTGCGGAATATTTCCTCCAAAGCTAGGTTCGCAGAATCATCCGGTTGACTGTAGTCTTGTAGATAACAGAACGACAAGACGCGGGCAATAGTATCAACATCATCGCACGGTAGGTCGACTCGTGATAACGACGTCTCCTGATCGCGTTTGTTAAATGTGATCATGACTCAGCAGAAAGATTCACGACTGTACTTACCTTGAACCCATCGGTCAAAGCGGCTTCAAAGAATGGTGATTGTGAGCAGATAATGGCGCGGTGACATTTGAAGTCATGTCCTTGACAGGATATTGTCATGTCGGCATATTTTTCGTCATCCATAAGGCTTTCCATCACGTTTTTAAGATTTGAAAAGCTCATAGTGCAAAGGAAACCCCTCTAAGCCTCTCGAGACACTCGGCTGATTTGTTGAAAGCAAGTGGTCCAGATGTGTGGTCTGAAGTTGCGGAGGACTATAAATATTACGTCACGATGAGTCAACACCACAATTCTGCCTGGGGAGCTTTGAACATAATTCTAGTAAACAGACGTCTCCCTGAGCCTGAACCAAACATAATCATCGAGACGTGTAGATCCGTCGTGCATCACTTCACCACCCTTCATCTCCTCTAAGTCCCGAATATAATCATTAATATACCCACCAGCAGTGCTGAGATGAAGGATACGACCGATAGCGCTATGTATTGCGAGAAGTTAGGGAGAAGGCGGGTCTACACTACGATCAGGCGTGAGAAAAAGGCCAACGGTGATGGGAAGCTTTTCAACGCGGCCCATGCGACCCGACTCTACGTAGTCGACTTTGTAGGTATGCGGCTGGGTACCAACAGGTTCGAAGGGAATTTCAAAGTTACCGAATAACCTATGAAGATCAACCGTTAAGGTGAGCGCGTTCATCGGTCGATCAATATCAACGCCATCAATCAAGTGGATGGCGCCAGGGTTGAACATCGTTAAGACTCTGTCGGCAATCTGCTTCGACTCTGTCTTGATGAGGTCAGCTATGGACGGGTGATTGGCGATGATATGTCCCTTACAAGTTTCCTATCACCTCCGTCGCCCGTGAATGAATTGAGCAAGTGGGGGATTATGCGCGACTTCCAAGTAGGCCATGGTGTCACGTTCGGGAAGCTGTGGCTTGCCATCGTCATTCTTCACATCGCGTCTATCCCTCTTGTATCGAGTTTGCGCTTCTTGGGCGTCGAACTTCCCAGTAATGACACATCGGTACCGGTCACGAATGAGGCAGGATTTGTGCAAGTTCGAGACTCGTTGAGGAGTTCCAATGGCAACATCGGCGGTTGTCGACCGGGAAAGAGCTGCAGTAGGTTGAGGAGTTTTACCTGCCAACGCTTTTACTAAGGACGGTAAGCGTGCTGGGCCCACGAAAAGACTGGAAGTTACAGGGTAAGAGGAAATTGTCCACCAAGTACTTCGCAAATTCAACAAACTTTCCCTTAAGGCGTCTTTCTGCTCAGATGGCAAGTGAGGGAACGGAGCAAGGTGTGATAAATCCTGGCCAGGGCCAATTCGCTCATCGTATTCGTCAAGCAAGTCTTCCTGAATAAAAGAGAAAAAGAAGCTCAAAAATTGGTTTTTTTTTTATTTTATTTTTTTCCCTGACTCTTATGAGTCTAATCAGAGTCACTGGATAATAGCCGCAGTCAGTTGGCTGGGAAGGCTCAAACTGCAACATAATCGCGTCGAAAATGCGGATGGCAAGATCTCGTTCCTCCAGGTTCAAGACTGCGAGGAAGGAACAATAACTCCTTCTAAGAATGAAAGATGCCGGCGAATGCAAAGTGGGAGCGCCATTATGACTAGGCTGCCTGCTTGTGACCGTCATGTCGCTGTACCATCGTTTGTAGTTGGGAGAGAATAACGAGAGATCGTCGGGCGCGCCTCGACGCCGGAATAATTATTCACCGTCTCCGTCTTGAGGAGCATGCTGATTACGACCCCGGGTTGACCAAAGTTCACTTGATACAGAATGGGCCGTCACCATTTCTTCTATGCTGGACAGTCATGAACTTCGCTACTCTTCCCTTGTTCACTGAGATCGTTCATGAACCATTGAATCTTGATATAATAACAGAGTGAAAAGGCGAATAGTAAGTCGAAAAATCGGCCGAAGAATAGGCTTCTCTGCCATAAATTATTATATTTGAGCCCTCGCTAAGCATAGTCCTAAACGAGCTCCCAAGATACTCTATGGATCATAAAATGAGCACATTACCGGTTGACGTGATCAAGGTTTGATTGCCTTCTTCCCTGAATTCGGCTTAGCTGCCGGATCAAATGTATGGAACCCAGCGTTTCGGAGCGAACTCTAAGGGCGAAAATGCCGACGACACTGAAGGCTGGTAGATGAGGGAATCATCTCATTTCCGTGAACAATGATATCCTCCTCGTCCTGAAAACAATTCTCAATAGATAAGCGTCGAAGCTGCATCTGGCTTCTGATAGTGGCAAGCAGGGAGTTCCAAGTGCCGCCTTTCTGAATGATGTTGACCGTATCCAGATTGATATCCTGCAGCGATTTTCGGTGCTTCTGAAATATCCAGCTTAGATCATCTTCTGTGCAGTCAATTACAGATAGAGTTAGGGTCTGAAGACATGGTAGAGAGAGTGCTTGACTAATTTTATGGAATGATCTCGACTCCACTCGAGATTCAAATGTGAGCTCCAATTTCTCCAGACGTGGAAAGCGATGAATGAACTGAGTTAGAGTACTCGGCCAGGTCTCTGAGTCAAGAGCATAGTTATCTCCGGAATCCACGGCAAGCGCCAAATTAGTGAGACTGGTAGCGAAAGGGAGTGGCGACAACCGAAGAACAGGGCAAGGAGACAGGATTTCCGGGTTGATTGGTACTGTCACGCATCCAGCATAGACTTGAAAAGTTTCAATCCGGAGGCCACTAGCAGTGAGTGCTATGAGAATCGTCTGAAAGGCACTCGCGATGAAATCTTGACTTTCCAGCGAATCGAGAGTCGTCGTAGGGTGAACGCCTGTCTCTCGCTTGAGGAAATTAGCGCCCCACGCTCGATGATCATCGTCGATAATGAGGGTCTTGCAATTTTTGGCCTTCGAAAATATACTCGAGAGATATGCAACAGCAAGGCCGGAGCTTAAAAGATTATTTTGATCAGCTAAGTATGTGCGGTATTTAGTTGTGTCGATATTTAGTCCCTCGCATGGGGCAGGAGCTTCCATCTGCATTTCGAATGGTACAGGATCTTTGAGAGGCAGGTCTGTGGTCAAATGGTCCGTTCCAAGCACCAGTGTGTGCAGTAATGGCCCGAAGTAATCGTCTGAAAGAATGTCGGAGAGCGCTTCAAGGCTTTGCCGGCTGAACATATGTCGCCGACATGAAAAACAACGACGCAGATAGCAAGGCTGCGAGCAATGCTTAATGTAGGTACAGCTTTGCCGGAAATTGAGAAGATCTTGGTTTTCACTGATGCTTTCAGCTACCATGGCAATAAGCTCATGGCAAAGGCTCACAATGGTTGCCATGAGAGACGATGAAACTGGAGGCTTCAATGATATTTATGACAGAGCGGGGTCTTCACATCTCACTCCACTCGAGAAACCAAGGATTATGCCAGGTTTACACGTGACCCTTATGCACCGACTAGCTAAATAATTAATACTAATACACGCTTACAAAGGCTTATGTAGATGTACGAGTCCAACAGGTCACTGCACCACCTGCCTGCGACTTCCCTTACCCCGCATCTAAGCCTTCAAGAACGGAACACGGAGATTCCGTGGATCTTTGTTTTTGCATCTTCATCCTCCTTTTATTAGAGTTGCGTTCAAGGCACCTATCAACGTAGGAATCTGCATCGCGACTTTACTCACGGATCCAAGACAACAGCAAAAAGGTCATTGGTACAAGGGCAGTGCCCAAATGCAATTTACTACGGTGCATCTCTTTTGATCATCAGCCATGAGTTCAAACACCAAGACGCTACATAACACAGCATCTCGGACGACTCTTATCCCCGATAGTCAAGGTGCAAGAGAAAATGTTGCTTATCCGAGCCCCCCGAACACGCCACGTAAAAACGAAGGCGACGTTGCCATTTGTGAGAAATCTAGCGAAGAGTCTTACTCTTCTACTGGCACCATCCTGCCAACCACTCCTCCGAAACCCCTCACCCATCTGAGAAGTCCGGAGACAAATAAAGGAATCGAACCAGTCCAGTTAGAAATATCAACCTTAAAGGATCGCTTTGGTCTGAACCGTTGGCTATGTGGGGGCCTTACACAAAAGGAGAGCCCATGCGAACACCCTATAGCCGAGAACCTCAAAAATCAAGTCAATGATTATTTAGAGACGATAATTGCGCTTCAAAAGTCACCTCTCCGATTACAAACCGAGATTGAAAAGCTGGTCAACCTCGTGCATTGCCACCAGCACCGACGAGGTTACGCACAACAAATGCGGTTGGATACATGGATGGCTGTCTTCCCTTCTTTACTCGACCAGGCCACGTATCCCGCGTTGATTGAAAGAAAGATTAAACTCTGTTTTGGCCGACTTACCAATCAGTGCGTAGGTGTCACAAAGGGGAACAAGCAGTGTAGGAAAAACATCGGAGGGAGAAAAGTCTTGAATCGCACCCAAACAATTTCTGAATTATCCATGGCCGAGATCTACATGAACGAGCAGAATTTGGACCATTTTCTTGGGCTTGTTGCAACCTATATGCACTGTTCTCTCCACAAGAACCAAAGCTTATCGAAGGAGCAGACTTTGTGGAAGAAGAGGATTCAGGATATCTCTGAAAGAGCAAGCTTGATTACAGGAAAATGGGAGGCAAGCAAAGCCGTAGGAGACTCTGGAAAAAAGGAGTTACCTGAGATTGCTCCAGTAGCTCGCAATACTTCCACCGAACAGAAGGATGCATTACCCTCGAAACCTTCGGATCAGCTTTTGGAGCCATCCGCAGCTTGCCTCGGTTCTAGCAAGCATCCGCCAACACCCCAGTCAGACCAATATGATACGACCCCTTTCGACTTTGTCCGTCGAGTGGAAGGTATGGATAATTACAAGGCTTCATACGAAGCGGTACGAAAACAGATGATGAAATGTCTGGACGACAAAGAACGAAAGGCTGGCTACCTCTATATTTACGAAGATGAGGGAAACAAAGGACTCCTCAAGATTGGGTACACTGCACGCACTATCAAAAAGCGTCACGAGGAGTGGTGTTTTGACTGCAATCGGAAACCGAAAAGGCTGTTTCCCGTATCTGCTCAGAACGCTGTACTTGTTCCACATGTTCACCGTGTGGAAAAATTATGCCACGCAGAGTTGAGCCATCGCCAAGTAATTATCTATTGCTATTGTTGCCTCAAAACACATGTAGAATGGTTTGAGGTATCATGCACTGAGGCTGTCGCCGTGATTGAAAAATGGTCAGCGTGGATGAAAAAAGGGCCATATGAGCCTGATAGGTTATTCCTCAGGGAAGAGGAAGTACGAAAAGCTTCTAATATGGAACATTTCATGACAGAGTTAAGCAGAAGAGGGAATTGAGTGTCCTGACGCTGCAGCCAGAAGATGGGATGTATGTACATGGCTCGATGTTCTCACCCCCTCATTTAGCTTCTACGCATTGATACAGTTACGCCACTAGATCATGCCAAGATTGGCTAGTATGGATGTAGTTAGGAATAAAAAGCTCCGAGCTACGTAATGTGCTGGCACCTTTCGCAACGTCATCGTACTCCAGAAACTCGAACCTTGCTCGTATAAAATTTGGGGACACGAACATGATTGACAGATTTGCAGCCAAGGAGACCCTGGGGCCACGTGGCACTTGTCATAGGAAAACATGTTATACAACATTTCCGGGTAACAAGATCTCTGCATACATTACAAGACGGTATCATCAGAGCCAAGCATACCGGAGCCCTAGCGTTTCTTGGCACTAACTTCACGAGCCATGAGGACAGTTCTCGGCCCCGGCTCCCCGGCGCCGGTTTTGAAATCGAGTGTACCATAGCTCTTATGTGATACAACATGCTCGATGAACTCAGCAAAGATGTAAAAATTCAAATACTCGCAATGATAATCTGTAACTACATGAAGACTGGCTGTACCAAAGACTAAAATGATAAGTTTATACTTCTTTAATTATGTCTTGAGATCTAGTAGATGATTGTTTATTTAATAGTCTCTATGATAACCAGCACGGTAT
The DNA here is from genome assembly GCA_003850985.1 of Aspergillus awamori. Taxonomy (NCBI): domain Eukaryota; kingdom Fungi; phylum Ascomycota; class Eurotiomycetes; order Eurotiales; family Aspergillaceae; genus Aspergillus; species Aspergillus awamori. The sequence continues at coordinate 20,714 of BDHI01000030.1, read as the reverse complement.
GATCAAGCTTTATTAGTTGATGAGAAGTTTTTCTTGCAGTTTATATACTAATAATAATAATCAGTATTATATTGCCGAAGACTCTTCTTATCCATGAATAATTTATTGCAGTTACTGTAATAGAAACTATGATTTTTTGATATTCTCTTCGGATGTAAATTTAATTGCAGATAAACTGTCGGCTTCCATATGATCTATTAGATAATTTATTTATTACTGACAAGAAGCTTGTTCAGGTTTTGTAATTATTTTAGATAAGAATAAATAAGTCTACTATAGTTTCTGTTCTAGCTGAAGCATCTTTTCTATTATTAAAGCTGAGAAATTATATAAAAACATAGTAAATGTTCTTAAGATATTATGAAACAGTTGCTGGTATTGAAGAGCGGATAAATACTGAATAACAGATCTTAATAAAATATTGTGTAATTCTGAGTGGGGAGGGCTGTTTGGTCTGTAGATATATTAAACTGTATTAATAAATTCTAGGTATTTCCAGTTTGATTTAAGATAGGATTATAATTTCTATTTAGATAATTTCATTAATTTCTTAATCTAATATTTATCAGTGAGGATGTATATTTCTGTATTAATGTATGTCCTGTTTTCTTTAGTAGTAAGACTAGTAAGTGTGGTTTGACTGTCCTTATTGTCTATAGTTGGTGTCTTGCTTGGCTTTACTGATTCAGTTTGCTCAGGGGCGTCTTGAGCTGGTTCAGTAATAAACTATAGTTTATAATAATTATTATAGATGGTGTAATAAAGATAATCAAATATCTTTGTAAGAATGAGTAGGTTATTTTTAAGAATAATCTTTTTTAAGATAATTTTCTGTATTTTATAAAATAAATCTCTGATATGAACTACTTTTTTATATCTGAAAATTCCTGCTTATTATCTTCTTAAAGAAACTTAATTATGGACAGATAATACAGCTATGCATTTTAAAGATAGATAACTTGCAGAGAATTATAAAATCTAAATAAATACTATTTTCTTGAATACTTTATAAAGTTAATTATTATTTAATATACTAATGAGTATCTGAGCTTACTTTAATAAAAGAATTTATAGAGATTTAAAATTATTAACTATCTTGCGTTAAAAATTGACAGTCTTAATTTTAAAATAGAGGAATATATTGGATTTTTATAATTAGTATCTGAAATGATACCATGCTGCTCAAAGCAGGATTAATATTATATACAGAGCTGTCTGATAAGTTATAGCAGATTTTAGAATTAGCTTAGGCTATTATCTGTATTCCTGCTTTATAGTACTGGATATTATAATTAAAGAATCTTAGTAATGATATTTTGAATAATATAAAACACAGCTCTTGTAATCAGATATAAATAAGTAGTTTTTCTATTAATATAATTTTTATTTCTGAGGAAGAGAATAACATATAATTACTTTTATTCAGAATTAATCTATATTAATTGCTTATGGATTTAGTATATATTTGTTATCTTCAGTTAGCGGGCCTTTATTATTACAAATCTTTTATTATTTAAATAAATTTGTTTAGTAGTTTTTCTAGTGATTTACTGGATTTTACAATCTAGTTCGGAGGTATGACTGGTTATATATAATATAATATATAACCACTTAGGCTCTCAATCCACTGAGAATATAAATCTATAATCTGGGAGTATAAACAGCCACCAGTTCTCTGTCTCAGCACTAATTAGATTAGAGATATTATAATGTAGAGTTAATATTTAAGGCACTGACACCTGTGGCCTAGGTACTAAACTTATAGATAGAAGTTTAATAATCTAAGATCCAGGACTTTAGTTATTAAGCTGTTGACTGTCTAGATTCTAAGATTATAGTTATAGAATTTTCTTAGTCCTACAGTCACTGACTAATATCTACTGTTAGTAAAAGATCTTTTTAGTTATTAAACTATATATAAAAGATACTACTGGACTATAGACCGTGTTCTCAGCTATGGTAGATTTTGCTCTATAAGATACAGTTTATTATAATTTATTATTTATTATAATTTCCAGGATTTGTAATCTCTTGTTAAATAATCTTGTGATTGAAGCTATCAGCTGCTGAGTCATATAAAGTTCCTTTCTAAAACTTATAAAAACAGTATAAGTACCACTGTTAATCACTGTATAAATATACTGGTTAATGCTAATTTTTCAGAGATTATAGTTATAAAAATATATATTTTAGTTCTCTACTCGTGTATAGTGATCGGCGATCTTTTGTACTTCGTGTGGATCAGAGATATTAATAGATATAATAGCTAATATTATTTATTTATTATATTCATAAGTTCGGAAAGTAATAGTAATCTTTATATTAACTGGGATAGCCATCAATTGCGTTCCTGAGCTGATTTTTTGGCCAGTGATTGGTATAGAAGATAAGACTTATTAAATTATTTTATTTATATTTAAGAATATCTGCTTGTCCCCATTTTACTGTCTAATTAACTGTAATTTTTTTATTTAATTTAATAATATTAAATCTGTATTAGAGATCTGTGGTCTGATACAGACTTTCTTAATTTTATTTTTTAAAGATCGGGGCTGTTTGGTATTATATAACTTAGTTTATAAATCTCCTACGGTGTGATTTTATTCTGTCTATGTATAGAAATTTATTTAAGTAATAATCTTTGAAGTCTGCTGTATCTGTATAATTTTTTTATGGCTGGCAGTTTTATCCACCTGTATTTATCTAATACCGGGTGGGAATATGGTCTTAGATTATTACTATTTAGTATTATTCTGTGTTACTTTGATATCCAGTAATCAGTGCGGGTATCTATATTATAAGATAGTCTTTTAAATTATCCAGTTTTATACAGGCGGTGTGGTTTCTTGAATCTTAAAGTTCAGATTAGTTTCTGTAGAGTATTTAAGCTGGTTATTTATACTACTGCTGATTTTAATTATTTCTTTTTTTTAAGATGAGTGTGTGGATTTTAAATAGTCTAAACTTATTTTAACTCTCTATATCTCAGACGGATATAGTTAATTATTAATATTTTTTTTAAAGAGTACCTACTCTGCTGCTACTTATTAATTTAATTCTTTCTAAACTTATTCTGGATTTACTTCAGATCTTTTTTATTCTTTCTGAGTAAGACTTATAGCTTTCTTAATAAATTTTATAATTATTAGTAAGATTTCTTGATTATTCTAGCTGGAGAGTCCAGATAACTTTTTTAATACTAAAATAGTATATTTTCTGTGTTCGGCTGCTCCAGCAGGCATAATTACAGTAGGTAAATAATATCTAGCCTGATTTATAATAGTATGGATAGTACTAGATATAGTGATTTCTTTAAAATATTTCTGTCTTCTATTAGAGAATCTGTCGTGACCGGCGGCCTGGTCTAGATGGCCAGGTAGAGATTTAATATTTATAGTAATTTTATCACTGTTTTTTTTATTAATAGTATAGATAAATTCAGCTCTTACAACTCTAGTACTGGCTGGAATAATATATAATCTTCTGGCTGTACACCTGGTACCTCTTTCCCGGCTATATACAGTACTTATATTGGTAATATAAAGGCTGGATTATTAACTTCAAGATTCTATTTTAATTTATTACTTATAGCAGTATCAAAAGTACTTAAATAGTTAATATTTTGATAAGTAGACTTTATTTTTATTTAGGATTTTCTAAGTCCCGTGGGCTTAGATAGTTGTAACTGTTATTACTCTGTATTATTATTATCTGGCTTACTCGCCCTTTGATGCTATCTAGTAATTATAGTAGATAGATCTAGCTGAGTGACATACTGTAAAGTATAAATAGATATATCATAATCATCTAATAATAATAAATTATTTTATTATTATAATTAAGTATATGTAATTTCTTATTGCTGAGCTACTCAGGCTTTATTAATATAAATATCTCTAGCAGTTTTATCTAGATCTTTAATTAACTGATTGTATTTATATATATTCTTATTATCTACCAGCTTTTATTCTATTTTACTCTGTATTATTTCATTAAGAAGCTTTTCTATATCATCAGCAGTAATTTCTTGGATATCGGCTGTATTAGCTAGTTATATTTAACTTCTATTATTATTTAGTAAGCTTGAATATATTGCAGTTTTCTTTTCAGTTTTCTATAATATTTATTCTCATCTAGATCTACTTTTGTGATCTTCTGCCAGGTGTTTCTATTTAACTGCTGTTTCTCTGGCTTCGCGTTCTAATTACTCCTGTTTAGCTTATTCAGCTTCACGCTGAAGTTGCTCCTGCCTAGCTTGTTCAGCAGCAGCACTTTCTCTGGTTTCGTGCTCTAGTTGCTCCTGTTTAGCTTGTTCAGCTTGTTCAGCTTCATGCTGAAGTTGTTCCTGCCTAGCTTGTTCGGCAGCGGCTCTTTCTCTAGCTTCGTGCTCTAGTCGCTCCTGTTCAGCTTGTTCAGCTTCATGCTGAAGTTACTCCTGCCTAGCTTGTTCGGCAGCGGCTCTTTCTCTAGCTTTGTGCTTTAATCACTTCTATTTGGCTTGTTCAGTTTTATGCTAAAGTTATTTTTGCTCTTTTATTATCCTTTCTTTTTTAATATATTCTACTGCTACTAATTTGTTTTCCCGCTGGCATTTATCTGAGTCAGTATTAGTCTATATTATCTTGATCAGCCACTTTTCTTCTATTTATAGTAGTTTTTTCTCAGATATTTCTGAAACTGCTTCTTTTATATTATACTGAAGCTGCACAGATCCTATACTTTCTAAAATAGATTAAGAATTATCTGATATAGAAGTCCTTGGGCGTCCTGGGGAATTTATTATTAATTTAGTATTATAATTTATAGCGCTGCCTTTACTGGGCGGAGAATTTTAGAAGAAGAGTATTTAGAAAATAACAGATTTTTTTTTTATCTTATATTCTTTTTAATATTATTATTATCTGCTCTGTCTTTCTTTCTGTTTTTATTCTTGATTATAGTAATATTATGCCCGACAGATCTCTTATATCTAGGTACAGTTTATAAGTTGTTCTTTATAATTATTATATATTTATAATTCTGTTATTACCCGAATTTTATTATATGCTGAATAATCCTCATCTGGAAAAAATAATAGTAAATACTGTTCCAGGTAAAGCTCTTGTAAATATTATTCTGAGATATTTAAGTTTATGTTAGACACAGAGAATCTACTGAAGAAGGCAAAATAAATATATTATCTTATATAAAATAAAGATATATGCTGCTGCAATGACGGTATTATATATAATTAATCAAGAAAAAGACGCGGCTGATCTATTTATTAGATTTATATTAGAGAAAATTTATAGTGATTTTTCAGATTTACTACTCTGCTAGTAATAAGCTCTATTACTGACTCATTTTTATTAGGAATTATATAAGAGAAAACTTCTATAATACAGTTAATAAGAAACTTAAATAAGTTTTTATTATAATAATAATAATTAGTTCTTTGAGCTCTCAATAAAGCTGTCCATGTAATTTACTGATCTGAAGATTATTTTAAGATGTCTTTAATTTATTTAAAGCAGAATTCTAGTTGCTGAGTAAGTACAGTTATGTTATAAATAGTATTCTTATCTACTATTATATATATAAATTTAGTCTTAATAATATGATTCTATTTCTTTTTAGCTATCTCCGGATACCATCACATGGTATATATCCAAATTTAGCGATAGCCAGTGTCTAGCTGTTGTGTTAAGTTGCCAGATTATCTGTAAAAAATTATTTCTGATATTTATATTTGGTAATTCTTGTTAGCGCTATGGGGTTGAAAGCTGTGATCCAATATTTTCTATATTATAAAATACTGTTTAGTGAGAACAACCAGCCGCTTTACAGTATCTGTATATATATTAAGATAGAATATATCACAGAAAAATATATGAAAAGATAGAATAATATAATCATATTTCTTATAAGATCTTAATTTATACTAAATAGAAAGATATTTAGACTTAATAAACTCAGAAAGGACTTTACTGCTAATAATTGAGTCTTTTACAGCTTTCTTATCTACTTTGGATATGTTTGGGGCGTGTTACTGCAGATTATCTATTATATAAAGATTAATCTTAGCTATTTTTACAGGGTTATAATTTATAAGAATAACCCAGAATCTCTTTATATATTTAAGATAGTAAACAATCTTCTATATAATATTAATAATAATTATATATAATTAGAGAGGGACTAATTTTATTATACTTTAATATTAGTATTTTATTTAAAGAGTTAAGATTTATTCTGTTCCATAATCCTGGTATCGCGAGTAATTTATCAAACGCTGTATAAAAGTTAATATTGTCTGGAGAGGATATGAGCTGCCGCAAGTATTTAGTCTTATTATCTAACAGCCGAGATTATTATTATTTCTAGAAGCAGATATTATATTTATACTGGTATTAATAAATTTTCTAGTATATTTTACTATTGCTTGGTTGTTTCTCATTCATATACTCCTCTATGAGAGTATTTCGCAAGGTCGGGCTGATATCTGTATAGAAGTTAAAATAAGCTACTATATCTAAATATACACAGAATAAATTATCCAGATAAAGATCTATAATTTATTATTATTCTATAAGCAGTAGTATTTTTTCTTCCATCTTAAGTCTGTGTTAACTGTGGAGACATCAAACCTGGTTAATATAGAAATAAAGATATAAATATTATATAGAATTATTAGTTATCAGCTTTTTACTTATAGCTTTTACAGCTTAAAGGGCCCTTTTCAAATACCGTTTAGAGATGATAGTAGTTATATAATTTCAGATATCCAGTTATTAATATGTATTCTTACGGAATATTTCAGAGATCCGATCAACATTATTTTGGTCAAATTTAGTATTAACAGATAGATGGAAGAAAATCTAGTCTAAATTAATTTTAGCTGTTTTCTGATATTTCAATTATCTTTCGGTGGTTAAGTGCCGTTCAGCATCAGTAAATAGAAAAGACTCTATTTCTATTATTACTGAAATATTTAAAAGAAAATTAGTAAGTGAAGTTGAAAGAAGAAGAGAATTTTTTACTAAGAATATATATACCAGGCTTTTCTGGTGAGTAATTAAAATATCTTATGTTTGATATAGAATATACTCTTCGCTGAGATTAAATATCTATTCCGCTGAGACTATGCTTGGCTGAGGCTACGCTTGGCTGAGGCAGGTTAGCTAAATCACTATAAAATATATAATCCTTTTTTTTTTTATAATTAATGACCTTGGTCTCCTTCTAGCTTATATTATCAAGAACTTTTATTAGTAGTTCTATAAGACTACTCCTTACTATAAACATGAACCGCGAAGACAAACACTCTATAAAGATATTTTTCAAGAGTATTTTAATTAATGGATAATATATAACAGACCTATCTATTATTATATCTGATAAAATTTACAGGCCAGATAACTATGTTTTAGTACTATTAAAAAATAAAAGAAGAGAGATATCTAGATATAATTTTCTAAAAAAATCTTTAAAAGATCTACTAAAAAAACTTGTATTTTCTAATATTATTGAAGAAGGCGGCTCGGTTGTCCAGTTACTAATTTTATAGAATAGATTTTTCTAGAATATATTAACTCCAATTTTTATCTGTAATCTTATAGAATCTGTATTTATTATTATACATTGCACCCGTTCTTCTCGGGTCTTTGCTGTGCGCGCATATCCCGAGCGCAGCGGAGATAAAATAATAAAGATATTACAGAAAATCTAATATTCTAATATCATATCTACTAAAGATATATATAAATATGGAGAGATATTATATTCTATTAATATTAATTATTTTCTTACTCTGAATAATCTTATTGCCTGTGACTGCTTTCTAAGTGAGCTTCAACTGGTGTTTATTCTTATATAAATAAGGTTATGCCGGTCAACCCTTACTTCTAATTACTAAGATTACTAACTGGATAGAGATTCTTAACGGGATATTATATCTACTGGTAAATGGCTGGAAGTATCAAGCTATTAAGTACTCTAATATTCTTCTGGGATTTAATGGATTTATTGAAATTGGTAGAAAGCAATTTAATAATACTAATTTTATAATATATATCTAATAAATTAGAAAGCAGTTCTTGAATACTGTATAGAATACCAGCTAGACTAATTCTAATCCTGATCTCTTAGTATTCTTACTACTATAACTACCCTGCTCATGCAGAAATATATCAAGGCTGACAGTACGATCGGGATTAATAATATGGACTATTAGTTAATTGAGTCTGAATTAGTGAAGTTCCTGTCTGCTATTATGTCTGTAGTGACTATAGAGGACTTAAAACTTATAAGTAAATATTATTATATAATTAATTAATCTCTCATAATTTATTTAGCATTTACTTATAGCTAAGAGCTGCTGGTCTTCTGGTGAATTGATTGGGCTTGTCTGTCTTATCTTAATCTTGATATATATATTTATAATAAGTTCTTAAGTCTTGAGAGAGATTATTTCTGCTCTGATTATTCTGCTTCTTGTCTATTATTTATTTTCTTTGTCTCTGGTGCCATTGTTCTATACTTGCTACTGTAGAATATTCTGGTGCAGTTAAATGTTTTGAACACATAATACAGGGCTTCCGGATACTGGTGTCACTACCTACACTCTTCGATTGTTTTAGCAACCCCGGGATGAAACAACGCTAGGCCAATTATGGCACGGAGCTGGAATATAGATAGGCCGTGTATGTATGAGCGATAACAGCTCAGTATCATAACACACGTCTGTAATTAAGATTTTCCAGCTCCACGTGTAATTCAACCTCTTATAGATGAGATTGCAGCCTCTATTCGACCAGTAGTAGCGGCTATACGACATAAATCACCCCCAACTTACCTCAATAAACACTGGATCTGATCTATGAGATACTGAGTGATGGAAAGCTTACTGCATCCATCATGGCTGAGGCTGCTGTTTGCATTACTGTTTGCCTTTGATGCGCAGTCTTGCGACTCCGATCCAGCCTTCAACTCATTGGCAGTCTCAAGGCCCCCAAACACAAAGGCGGTAGGCCCCGAAATGGTGATGTTAGAAGCTCTATACAGCTATCTTCTACAGAATTTGAATTTGTATTAAGTTGTATTACTGTAAAACAAGATGGAATTTTCCTACTCGACGAGTTTGACATGTGTGACCGAAATCTACTATTATTTACGCGCTTTATAAGCAGGGATGATTAAAGAAAGTTGCCTGCCCACAAGACAGAGAAGGAAAGTCTGATTTACGAGATGATTATTTTCCGTCAAGAAAAAAAATAGCTCGCCTACTGTTTGATATTAGACCAAAAAGAGCTGGAGTGTCGTATCAGATCTTGTTCTGTATCTTTTGCCACCACCCTGTTATCAAGATTCACCCTCCATTCGATTGTATAATAGATATCAGTTTCTTCCCAGTCATCAACCGTTGTATCCCAGTCTGGTACGGAATTTTGGTGTTCAGGTGGATGTTGACGCAAGGGGGGAAAACTTTAACTTCCATAGTGGAAGGGGCTGGATCCGAACGGGGTACACTCGCGGCCAAAGTTCCCGAGGGGCATACGAAGGAGACCGTTCCCACAGAGTGTAATCCTGAACCTGAAAAGCGGTCCCACTCGGGGAATTGAAAGCATTATTATCAAGGCAATAGATGCCACCAAGGAGCCTATTGGTAAGAAGCCTTAGATGTCAGTCAGGAAGGTAAGACATCCCAGTGACCAGAGTACATAGAGATTGATCTAAGAAGGGCTTCTGACAGGCTCAGAAAAATGACAAGCAGTGCCAAACGGGTTGTACTACTCATGCTGCCGGAGTGTGGTTGATAGCAATATACCGATGGAGGGGCAACGAGCGGTGGAACTGTCAGGAACAGGTGGCCACGTTTCTTGAGTTTCCCTTAGTTATTCTGGCTTTTTGACCTTCGGACCGGGCCGACACCATGTCCGCGAAGACTCGCCAAGATCCATATCCATTGATTCACAGCAAAATTCGATGATCATCCGGGATCTTCAAATTATACCTGCCATAAATGATCATCTTTTGCGGCTTTTCCTCGTCTTCACAATGCTTACTGTTAGGCGATATGAGCGTTATTGGGACCGTCTAAGCGTCTATCCGAGATGGTCAACTGACATCACCCGATCCACAGGGGTTTACGTGTCGTTACTGTTATGTAGGTCTCAAGCGCTCAGTCGTTCTAGAAATCAGACTTCAATTCATCTCTTCGGTTCCCCATGGTAATTTGTATGGCAGAGCGAAGTTGGTTTGGACCTGACACTTATCCCCCTAGTCCTTGAAAAAACTATTTACATCAAACCCCTTCACCATTCCCACAACGCCTTTGCCGTGACTCGTGGCCTTAACATCACGGATCTCCTGACGGACCTCTTCACGGCTACTTTCATAGTTAATGAGGCCAACAAGGAGCTTTCCCCCATCACTCATATCAACTTTGGTGATCTTTTGCCCGGTGCGTATGTGATGAGCTTCTGATAGTAAGTTTTCCAGAAACTTCCGCGAAAGATCGAGTGCTATACGTTGGTCTTGAAGTTGTTCAATAAGCCCGGAAGGATCGCTATCGTCTGTATACTGTGCAGTATTGGCCTGTTGCAGTGCTTTCTCCGTCTCCGTATTCTGTTCATCTATCTCTATCATTCTCTGGGAGATTGTGATTTCCTTCTCTCGGAGCCCGCTTTGCATCGTATCATTAATTGAGGTTGATGTAGCTGTTGTCAATCTATCAACCAGGTAAGCATAACGCGGGCAGTAATTTGGAGCTGCGCGTGTGCGTCATTAAGTACATACAAGACTGCCGTGCTGACTGCCGTGCTCATAGTAGATTTGCAGCAGCTGAGCTGCTTGCTGAGAGCTTCGATTGTCGCCTCCGCAAAAAGACCAATACGAACACGATCCCACCAGTGAATTTTTTCATTTGAGTGTTTTGTCCATTGCTTCAGCTTCGTACTAAAGTTGTCACAGGCCCTTGCGCAATTGGTAATGGCTAATTGCAACGCAGTCTTTGCTTCGAGTGTGAGTGCTTCAAGCTTTTTATCCCTTTGCGCATCGTTCAAAGCGATAAGGATCGCGTTAACTGCTGCCAGCTCATTCTTTAGCTCAACAATGACGCTAGGCGCATCTTTGATCGCGTTGATAGCATAGATCAGAGTATTTATACTCTGTAACGCTGCTTCGGCGATACTTAGAGTACCAAGAGCCACGCTGAACGGATCCATGGTCGAAATAAGATCAGATGAAGATACCTTGCTAGGAAGGATCAATGAAGTTTAGGATTATGCTTTGGATTAATTATACTGAGTGATCAAAAATCAATCAACGCGAAAAATTCCTGAGGTGAGAAGTCGTTCGGTTCCGGGACATCGCAAGACACATTCTCAATTGCCGCGGACTAAGAATCTTGGCCTACCCCGCTATTTGATCACGCGTCATGAACAACTGACTTGCCCGACAGAGCTAGACACAGCTCTACTTTTAGATCCAGCCCCACAATGTCAGCGGAGTGGGCTGAATCATTGGTTCTTTTGACCCCAACTGCAAGACTGATTGTGCTGGAACATGCAGTAGCCAACCGAGCACGCCACCATACAGTCGGTTAGAGGGGTTTGATGTCCCTGCTGGCCATATTCAAAGCCTACAGTCCCCCGCACCCCAAGCAGACCAAACTTTCCAACTTTCTATTGATCAGTGCTCCTTACTTGATTCAGCTACTTTTCCTTCCTTATGTTTGAGGATCCTAGTGCGATCGCCATGCCTAGAGAACCAATATTGAAGGGTCCTATTACCCTGAACATATCTGAAGTGAGCGCTGAGAGCGGTGGAAAATTATTTGCAGGCTACGCAGATAATAGTATCACTACCACATTTCACGGTGGCAGCCATATCCACCAGCATTCTGGTAGGGTCCCCTCGGAGAAAATTGATCTTCTTAATAATTATCGAACCTCTAGAACGACCCGAAACTCCTGTGAGCCCGCTATCGACTGTTCCGTATCGGAGTGATCCAGATTTTGTCAGCCGTGACATACTCCTGGCTCAAATTCGCGAAAAATCCTCGGCCCCTGGGTCTAGGATAGCGCTCGTTGGCTTGGGCGGTGTAGGGTTAGTGCAAAGCCGCCAGCGGGTAGTATATTTGCTAACAACTCGATTCGAAGAAAATCACAACTTGCCATAGAATATTCCCATCAGATACGACGCCAATCGCCAGCGACATGGGTGCTCTGGATCCATGCAAGTAACGCCGCCCGATATGAACAAAGTTTTCGGGACATTGCAGACCAGGTGAAAATCCCGGGCCGTCAGAATCCACAGGTCAATATCTATAAACTTGTCGAAGACTGGCTCCAAGACAGGAAAAGAGGTAAATGGATCCTCATTCTAGACAATGTTGACGACTATAAGTTCCTTACCACACCACCTACAAGCCTGGAGGATACAGTTACTAGCCAAGCCAATGCTCCAGTCAAACCACTATTGCAATATCTCCCCCAAAGCGACAGCGGCTCAATGATTATAACAAGTCGGTCCCAATATATAGCATCAAAAATTGTTTATTACAAGGAGATCATTCATGTTGCGCCTATGACCAAACCCGAGGCCGTGGAGCTTCTACAAAAAAAAATTCAACGACAAGACGAGAGTGAAAAAGCCGGTGATTTAGTGGAGGAACTCGAATTCATGCCACTAGCAATTATCCAGGCAGCAGGCTATATCCATAGTCAAGGGTCCCGTTGCTCAATATCTCAGTACCTCGGAAAGTTTCGGGAGAGTAATAAGAGAGCAACCAAACTTCTTGAGTATGAACCAGGATATCACTTCCGAGACTGGGAGGCAAAGAGCTCTATTCTGGCGACATGGCAAATATCCTTTGATTATATTAAAAAAACAAGACAGTCTGCAGCAGACTTGCTCTCTCTGATGAGCTTTTTTGATCGACAGGGGATTCCAGAGAACCTTCTCCGAGTGAACCGTGAGATAGAGAAAGGCTATTGGAGTTCTGGAGAGAACGTGAATGACTCGAGTGATGAGGATACGGATGATAACTCTGAATCCGATGCAGATGACAGCTTTCAGTGGGACATTGTTACACTAAGACAGTATTCATTCATATCTGCTAGTCAGGATAATGGTATCTTGACAATGCATCGGCTTGTGCAACTGGCTGCTCGCTCCTGGTTAAAATCGCAGGGACAACTGGAGCAATGGAACAGACAATTCATCAGTATCCTGTGCCGGCAATTTCCGACTGGTGAGTACCAGAATTGGGAAAGATGTCGGCTGCTCTTTCCACATGTTAGGTCGGCAATGTCACAACAGCCAGATTCAGACGATTTGCTGATACAATGGGCTAAGCTGCTATACAGAGGTGCATGGTATGCAGCTGAAAGTGGTAACATTGTGGCTGAGATAGAAATGGCATCAAAGTCAAGGAAGCAAAGAAAAAGAATATTAGGAATAGATGACGAAGACACACTTGCGAGCACTCTGATGTTAGCAGATGCATACAGCCGGGAAGGGCACTGGAAGAAGGCCGAGCAGCTCCAGGTGCAGGTGATGGAGACTCGCAAGATAAAGCTTGGCGAGGACCACCCCGACACGCTGACCAGTATGGCCAACCTGGCATCAACATTTTGGTACCAGGGCCGGTGGGAGAAGGCCGAGCAGCTTAAGATGCAGGTGATGGAGACTCGTAAGATAAAGCTTGGCGAGGACCACCCCTCTACGCTGACCAGTATGGCCAACCTGGCATCAACATACAGGATCCAGGGCCGGTGGGAGAAGGCTGAGCAGCTTTTTATGCAGGTGATAGAGACTCGCAAGGTAAAGCTTGGCGAGGACCACCCCGACACGCTGACCAGTATGGCCAACCTGGCATCAACATACAGGAACCAGGGCTGGTGGAAGAAGGCCGAGCAGCTTGAGATACAGGTGATGGAGACTCGCAAGATAAAGCTTGACGAGGACCACCCTTCTACGCTGACCAGTATGGCCAACCTGGCATCAACATACAGGAGCCAGGGCTGGTGGAAGAAGGCCGAGCAGCTTGAGATACAGGTGATGGAGACTCGTAAGATAAAGCTTGGCGAGGACCACCCCTCTACGCTGACCAGTATGGCCAACCTGGCATCAACATACGGGAGCCAGGGCTGGTGGGAGAAGGCCGAGCAGCTTGAGATGCAGGTGATGGAGATGAGCAAGATAAAGCTTGGCGAGGACCACCCCGACACGCTGACCAGTATGGCCAACCTGGCATCAACATACAGGAGCCAGGGCTGGTGGAAGAAGGCCGAGCAGCTTGAGATACAGGTGATGGAGACTCGTAAGATAAAGCTTGGCGAGGACCACCCCTCTACGCTGACCAGTATGGCCAACCTGGCATCAACATTTTGGAACCAGGGCCGGTGGGAGAAGGCCGAGCAGCTTGAGATGCAGGTGATAGAGATGAGCAAGATAAAGCTTGGCAAGGACCACCCCGACACGCTGACCAGTATGGCCAACCTGGCATCAACATTTTGGAACCAGGGCCGGTGGGAGAAGGCTGAGCAGCTTGAGATGCAGGTGATGGAGACGAGCAAGATAAAGCTTGGCGAGGACCACCCCGACACGCTGACCAGTATGGCCAGTCTTGCTTTTACTTGGAAATCTTTAGGTCAGTATGCTGCTGCTCTTGACTTACTCAAAGTGTCATTAGCGAAGCAGAAACAAGTTCTAGGACTCGATCATCCCGACGTTTCGTCAAATCTACAGACCTTGCAGCAATGGGAGACCGAGGAATTGGGCACCAACAGGTAAACTGGAAGGATTCCATTCGATCTGTTTGACGTGTTTGTTAAATTTGTTCTCTATAGAGGATCTCGAAATTGGCTTGACCAACAAACACAACCTGAATGTTTTTCGGAGCCACTGCCAAGATATTAGCTCGGGTAGACTATTGAGCGGGATGCTGTGATTTTAGTAAAAGTCGTATACTGAACAGACTGTATTTTAGACAACCCATAACTTTAATACGGCCTGCTCAATAAGATAATGACGCTAAAGTTTTGGCAGTAAGATTCGGAGCGATTGTAATATATTTGTTGGTCAAGCCAAATTTGAGATCGCCTGTAAAGCTTTCTGCAGCAGAGACGGTTGCCTTATTTTCTCTTTTCTTTCCTTAGTTTAGTGTTCTAGTCTTTGATGTAATGAATGAAATAATGAGATCACTCCCTGAGGCCCTCACATTAATAATGAATATGTCGAGCTTCCTCTTTTTCTCAATGTATAGGTTTTAGTAGACTTTTGTTATATACAACTACTGTGATAGGTTTAATCTAGGATTGTCATATTCAACTAATCTGATCTAGGCAGCTTATAATGAGAGTATCAAATATTAGGAAGATAGTAGGATCTGATAGTACGTCAGCTGCAAACAATCAGCAAACCACATGATCTTAGACATTTACTCTCATCTTATTCATACTCATCACATATACAAATGTCTCGACATAGCTGTAAGCTGGCCTTAGGCTCGCGGGATAAGATTATTAAAATCTGGCACCCAGCCACGGGCGTCGAGCAGGGTACACTAACCGGCCTTTCTAGTATGGTCAATTCGGTGGTAAACAAATCTACTCTTAATTATTCTATATGTGTCGCGAACTCTTTGGTCTCTCTATGAGGTAAAAGGGCTCTGTGGCTTTTTACTAACTATTGTTTTTTGTATATGATTTGCTATTAGGGATACTACGATTGCCCTTGAGTTCACAGATGGGCACGTTGTAATTATAAGGTTTGATTTCTATTAGGAGAATATTCTTTAGTCTCTACAACAGTCTCTTAGTTTCTATAATCTGTATAAAAGAACAGCCTGGAATGTGGAACATCCATTTACTATTACTTCCTACAAAAGAACTGTCTCTTGGTTTCTGGAATCTTTATTGCTACTTCTACTAGTCTAGATGTTCATAGATTACCGTACTAAGTACATGTCCTTACCGTACACTGTTATGTTATAAAACACTATTATTCCATCTGGTTCCAGATTAGGTCTAGCGTTGTTTCATATTGGGGTTGCTGGAACAATCAAAGAGTGTAGGTAGTGACACCAGTATCCGGAAGCCCTGTATAAAACAAAGGATAGGCCATTCATCATAATTGCCCACACTAATATAGATAAGCGGAGTAAGTGCCGACGTACTACATCACCATTATCTGATGGCTTTTTTATCTCAGCCGGCACTAATGCACTTAATATCTTGCAAAACTTACCGGTGTTACGCGAAGACAGATAGATAAGCAGGAGTTAGAGATATTTAGTACTTATAAGATTTTTAAAAAAGTTGACTACAGATAGTAAGCGGTAAAATAGATATTAACAGAGTATACTTCGGAGTAAAGTGACTTGAGTTGGGGGTAGAGTATTATAATATTCTATTTATAAGCTTACTAATAAAGTAATTAACTTTTTAGCATCGGGCTTAAAAGAAGCAAAACTTAGTTTATAAAGATTTCTATTCTTACCAGCCATGGCAGATCCGATAGCTATAAATTATATATAAATATTAATAAGTTCCTCGGTTATCTCGGGTAGCTCTTACGGAGGCTGATTAAATCTGCCAGGACCTGGTTAGTAAGAAATATTAACTTAGTCTATGAAGATTATCAGAAGCTGATCGGCTATGGATACTAGATTTATAAGGCTGGAGTATAAGCTTCTAGTTTAATCTATATATGATTAAAGATTAAATATCTATCTTAGCCTGTAAATTTGGCTAACTGATCTCTTGCAGTAATTGTGCTACTTGTTGCTATTAATTATATAGGCCTAAAAATCATTTTAATTATTTAGAGTTTTATAAAAATAGTATCTATTTGGTATTTTATGAATATGCCCTGGAATCTAGGACAAGATAGATCGCGTTAGAGTAAAAAGCAAATAGATCAAAGAAAAAATATAATTTAATAGAGCTAAATTAAGATAGTAATAACATAGAATATAGATAATTAAATTTTGTATAGTCTATTCAGTTAGCCTAAAGGATTATAACCTAATATAACTCTGAAGCAGCAAGCAGTATAGATAAGAATAAATAAAGTCAGAATCTTTTTTTATAACTGCTTTCCAAACTGCAGATTATTTACGGAGAATATATCTAAATCTTTATTATTAAGGAAATCTTTCTATGTAAAAAATTTAATACTGTCCGTAAGCGGTATATTTTTAAATGGATATATTATTATATTATTATGATCTGGATGAACTCGGTCCAACGGAAAGGTAGTAAATATATCCAGACCTTAAATAGAATCTGCAGATTTTATTTTAGATTTATTAATAATAATTTCTGTTTTCTTCTTGGACGCGAGACTTTTTAATTTAATAGACCGCTAATTTATAGTTATTTTTTATTATATTAAGGTAGCTTCATTCTTTTTAAAAATATCTGATAGTACAGCTGATCTAAGAACACTGCTTTCAGATGAATGAATTACTACTGCTAGACCTGTGTAGATTTGCCTAAATATCAGAAATATAATCTCAGGGATTAATAAATAAAGTAAATCTACAGTTTCGGGGCGGTAAATAGCATATTTTGCAAGAGTATTAATTCTTATATTATAAATAATATTATTTTTATTAAAGATTTAGATTAGCAAGGGATTACTGAAAGCTGTATATAAGAGAATATATATCTTAGATATCAAGAAATTATTATATATAAGTATAATTCCTATACTGTAAATACCGGTAAGAATCTATAACTGTCGGTCTTATTTTAGAATATTATAAATAATATCTTATTCTGTTTTTGAAGTCTCCTTGTAAGACTTGTTTAAGTAGATATAAAAAATATAATTTATTATATATAATACTTTTCTCCCCCCCTGGCGTGTAGACTGTGTGATATAATTTTTAGAGTATTTATAAATCTTCTTATAATTTAAGACCAGTAATATTCTTGTGATTTATTAAATAATAGGATCAGTAATTATTCTATCTTAGATTAGATTAAGATATTTAGCTGCTGTTTTATTCTTTTTTTATTTAAATAGCAAGCCTAGCACGTGCAGGCCCTATTTTATATTCTGCTATTATAATTTAAATAATAGTTTTAGTATTTTACTGGGATTTTTGTAAATCAACCGTGCACTCAGTTTAAGAGTACTATTTTTTTTATTTATTACTGGTGATTCTTTGAGGGTTTCCGTCTTCCCAGATATTATTAGAAAAATCACAGAATATTTAGAATTTAAAAGTATTAAGACAGGATCTGCTCTTCATTATCTCTTTTAAAGAGAACTAGCGGAAGTGGATAACTAGAAAAACTTATTATCTATTATACTCTAATAAGTATATATAATTTATTTATTAAGAATTTCAGGATTCTACTATAGTAAGTCTGCTATAAAACTATCTGTATTATAATTTATATTCTTACTACTACCTGTGAGGCCAGCGGATTATATACCATCTATATTATTATTTTAAGAAGTTATATTAGTTACTTGGAAATCTCTGGTTAGAAGTAATATTCATCTTCAGGCTGCAGGTGGCTGGCTCTGATAAGCTGATTTTTTATATATAGTATCTATCTCTGAAAAATGCCAGCAGAACTGATTCTAAAAACTAACTAATTAAGTTGAGTAGGGTGCATTAAGTCTATTATAATTAGATATTTATTAAAGGTTCCAGTGAACTATAAATAAATAAGCTTTCAGTTTCTGAGAAGTGAAATATACTTATCTTTATAAATTTATTATCCGGTAAAACCAGAGAGCTGGACCCACCATTATTTATTTTTAATAAGTAAGAGAGTGACTATATGGCTAAAAAATTTAAATATACCTCAGTGCGAATTATTAAATAGGATATTATAAATATCAATCAGGTAATATCAGACAAGAATATAATTGGTTTAAAACTAATCTATTAAAATAGATAGTTATGAATTAAAGAATAAAGAGATACCAGGATATTATTATTAATTAATAGTTTTTCTAGGTATTTCTTTAAATATAAGCTCAGGACTAATTTCTATTTATAAAAGTCTGAGAGCCAGAGAAAGTATCTGTTATATAAAAAAAATCTGGTAAAAGATGAGAATGTATAAAGAAAGATTTAAGCTACTTATATTTAGAAATACAGATAGAGTATTATATTAATTTAAAATTATAATCTTATTACTGAGAAACAAAACGGGACCTACTCTAAAAATTATAAATTATTTGATAATTTATTATTTATAATTTTACCAAGCGTCAGTCTCGAGCTGCTGGTATGTTAATTACTTAAATTATACTAAGAGAGATTATCTTATTTTAATATAATTATAATAATTTTATAAATTTAAGTGGGTCCTTGCCTAGGGACCATAATTACATAGCTAGTATAATTATAAGATAATTTTTTAAAAATTTCTAGTTTAAGAGCAGTCTCTAAATCAAGATTAGTTAAGTTTAATTATCTAATTACTACTTTCGCTAACTTACCTTGTATTATATTTTTATTAAGATCTTTTAGGTTATAAGCCGGCCAGCTGTAATTTATACAGCCGTGTATTTTTTAATAATACTGTATAATTATAATTCCCGATAGGTGCGCAGCCGATTTATAAAAAGTCTGTAATATCAGACTAGCCGTCTAGCCGGAAGTTATATTTTAATTTAATATCTAGAGAAATTAGAAGTATGGCTGATATTCTAGTTCTAGAAAGTTTATATACTGATGGAGATAGTCTTGAGTTATCTTCTATATATAATCTTATATATTATCCGTCACAGAAACTGTAAGAATTGTGTTAGTAAATATTTTTTAAAAGTACAGTTATCTTACTTATTACTAGTATTTTATCTGGCTTGTCGCGGATATTAGGGAGCCTCTCTATCAGAGCACCGGATGTTTTTTAAAAGATAATATCTTGATAATCCGGAGTATTCTGGTAGAGAAAGACTCTCTTATGCTTACTAAATAGTAATCTACTTTGCACGAGCTGGGCTTTGTCTATGTATATTAAAATATTAAGTATCTGATCTAATTTATTAACTTTGTATCAGATTAATAAGTGATAAAACTTATATATCTATTATTTATTATATCATCTGTTAATATACTATTTAGTAACTTCTGGGCTGTAATCATGATATCTATTACCGAGTCAGTTTTGCTTACCGCAATTAGGAAGTTAACTGATCTATTATTTTAATCTGCTAAACCAGATGCAGTCAACGGATTTGGGATGTGCAGATATTATATCTATATATTATTTATTTCATATATGGGATTGCTGTGGCGATTCTAAATCTACTTGTGATAATAAGTGTACTTTTGTAATTACTGACTGGCTTATAATACCTGTGGGGTCCTGTGAAAAGTGCTAAGAAAGAAATAGAGTCTTTGGTAATCAGACATATATATTGAAGTAAATCACCGGAGAAATCTTGGTATAACTGTATAAATAGATCCAGAGAATCTTGCTTCTTTTGTGACCAAGATGTGATGGTGAAGGAGTGTATTTGTGTCTATGACTAGAGACTTACTGTCAGCATCTAGAGATTAATATACTGTCCTGTCTTCACCTTGACTGATCAAGGGAGGATGATCCGTATCTTAATGATACCGCCTCTTATTATTAGGGTTTAGGGTTTTAGGGTTTTAGGGTTTTAGGGTTTTAGGGTTTTAGGGTTTTAGGGTTTAGGGTTTTAGGGTTTTAGGGTTTTAGGGTTTTAGGGTTTTAGGGTTTTAGGGTTTT